>VZTQ01010669.1:49100-79511 GCA_013400755.1 Pelecanoides urinatrix | reverse complement strand
GCCCCCCGCTCCTGCGCACTTCCGGCCACACCCACCCCGCGTGGCCCGCGCGCACTTCCGGGCACGCCTTCCCCTCAGGGCCCCGCCCCTCGCCCGAACGGTCGCCGCCTCCTCTGAGGCGATCGCCGGCCGCGGGGCCACGCTCCCCGCCAGCCCCCGCTCCCCGCCGCAACCGGTGGCGGATCCGCCCCCCCCCCGCCCCGCGGCGGGTCGGGGTGAAGCGGGGTGGGAGGGAAGCGAGGCGGAGGCCGGGCTCCGTCCCCCTCGGGTGGCGGCAGGGGCCTAACGGGGAGCGGGCCGCCCCCTCTCGCCGCCCCCTCTCGCCGCCCCCTCTCACCGCCTGTGGGGTTTCGCGTGAGGAGGCCGGGGGAGGTCGGGCGTGCAGCCAGCCCGGGCAGGCTTGGCTTTGCGGTGGAGCCCGGCTCCTGACGGCGTGGGGAGCCGATGTCGTTAGGGGTCTGCCGGGGACCCCCCCGGCAGAGGTGGCCCGGGGAACTCCTGAGGACAAAACACGGACCCCGTCTCTACGTGCCCTTCCTACGGTACCTGTGACCCGGGAGGCTGCTGCTATTTCCATTTGGATTTACGTACACGACTATTTATGATAGCCAAGGGAGGTTTAGATTGGACATTAGGAGAAATTTCTTTCCTGACAGAGTGGTCAGGCCTTGGCACAGGCTGCCCAGGGCAGCGGTGGAGTCCCCATCCCTGGAGGGATTTAAAAGACGTGTAGATGAGGCGCTTGGGGACATGGTTTAGTGGCCATGGGGGGGTTGGGGTGACGGTTGGACTTGATGACCGTAGAGGTCTTTTGCAACCTTAGTGTTTCTCTGATTCTATGATACACGGGCATCTCGCTGCTGCGGTTTGACAGGAGACGGTCACTCCTTTCCCCCCCGAAGTGACTGAAACACCTGATGGTACAAACGGAAATAAGTCGGGTGCAACTCTCACCCTGTAGGAGGCCAACACACAGCATGTGCGTGGTTTTAAGTCCCACTGAAATCCCGAAACAGGGAAACTTTTGCGCTGCCGGGGTGGTTGTGGTCTCCTGCACGGGCACCTCCGGCTCTGAGAAGGAAAACTTAAGGATGGGGCGGAGGGAGGCACCCCTTGGGTTGAAGCAGGCTGGGACAGCTTCTACGCTTTGCTGCCCAATTCAGATTCAGGTTTTTATCCAAGGCCGGCGCTTTCAACGATTTGCGCGAGGGCGCTGATCTGACTTTAAAGTCGCGGCAGTGTTTTGGGGGATGCTGTCCCCGACGCTGGACACGCTCTGTCTGTTTTAAACAAGGGCGATCGAAAATGGAGCGCGCGTACCGTGACGTACCAAGCTCAGCACGTTATTAATTGACATAAAAATTAACAATAAAAATTAACATATTTGCTTACAGTCTGGTGCTCGATTTATCTCACGGTCAGCCCTAAGTTGCGACTGACCTGGGAACATTTCTATCTACTGCAGCATACCCAGCTCTTCATTTGATCTTCTGCGCAGTTTGACTTGCTTTACTGTCTCCTCTATACCAGAACGTAATGGTCATGTATAGTGATGATGATGTAATAACTCTGGTTATTATATTGCTAACGTCTGGAGTGCTGGGCACGCTCGAGTTCCAAGTGCCTGGCCCAGGCAACGAGCACTGGGATTTTAGGAGATCACCGACGGGAAACTATTCTGGGGTTTTCAGCAGAGTAAGATACGTCAAGTCCCTGCGGGGTGTTTTTTTCACGTCAGGTGGAAAAGCTGAGAGTCGCTGAGGACCTGCTCCGGCTGTGCGAGTGTTCTTCCGCCGGGAATGCCAAAGCCGGTTACAGTTTCCTTAATCCCCGCTGGGTAAAGTGGCCGGACTTGTGGATTTCACCTTGAGGTGATGGAGAAAATTAAAGAGTTCAAAACATCTCACATCCCTGAAGCGAACTTTCCAACTAAAAATACATTTAGCAAAGTAAAAGGGAGCAACATAGATATACAAAATACAATTTTGTAGCTACTCTTAAAGATCGCCCACCGTTTGCCGTGTCAGGACCCAGAAAAGACGCCTGCCAGGAACCGTTTGCATACACCTGGATGTTTTATTTGCTCATTTGTTTCCAGCAGGTTATTTTTAACCAAATTGCCCGCATTTGTGGCACTGCAGCAGAGAACTTTACAGCCCTGGGATAAGGCAAAACCTCCAGTGTGGCAGCGGACAATAAATCTTTCCACCCGAGAGCTTCCTAAAGACAGCGCCATGTGCCTTCAGGAGCACAAGGGAGACCAACACCTGCCGTAAAAATCATCCCGTGGCTTGTCCAAAATGACCAAAAAAAGTGCGTCCTGGGTCTCAGGAGATTATGATGCGGCATTCAAACAAATGCTGAGCAGCTTTTATTGGTGTCTTTCAATTTTTTAAGGTTTCCTCATTATTTAAAACACGGAAACAAAACCAGAAAGAAGGCCGTGTGCTAACATGGAAGTCTCACATCACTCCTACTGGGAGAAATACCACGTACCCCGAGGCTTGCAGCAAAATCAGAGAACAGCATTAACGAGCTGTTAGCCAGCTAGTTAAGCTAGTTAGTTATGTACTTGCTAACTAATAAGTTGAATATTATCCTAAATTTTAGATTGGAAACAAGTATCTGGTAACTTCTTGCCAACCCGTTTCTACCCCTGTATGCGGAGAGACACGTTTATATATCCATGTACACGTAGACTTTGGTGGTAAGTTTCTATTTACTGATTCCTTACCACCATTAAAATGCTTAACAGGAAAAGCCTAAATGGAAAGCTTGAATAGATGTATTTTCTCTTGGCTCCTTACCAGGAACTTAAAGAGGTTTCTTAGGTATCGATCCGAGATGGCGGGTCTTCTCCCCGGCGTCAGCGAAGGACCCGCAAAACCTCGCACCTACGGCTGTTGCGGCCTGAACCAGGACTGTCCTCGGATCAACCCGCCGGGGTTTATTGGACGAGGAGCTCTCGGGAAGAGGCGCGGATTTCCCTGCGAAGGAGCGGCAGGGACAGAGCTTGCCGAATTGCTCGCCAGGCAGCAGCGGGGGATGTTCAGCAGTGTCCCTTTTCCCCTGAAGGCCCCCCAACACCCATCTCATGTCGCATGAGCACCCTCACCCCAAGCCCCCCGCCCACCCCAGGGCCTTACGCGTGCAACCCGGGGCTCTTTGCACCCCACAGTACCCTGCACCCCTCACCCCATGCTGCATGGGCACCCCAGCCTCCCCTCTGCCCCCTCAGCCCTTGTCCACACGCACCCCAGGCCCCCTGCACCCCACGGCAGGGCACCCCAAAACCCCCCTCACGTACCCTCATCCCATGCCCCACGTCGATCCGTGTCACCCCTGCACACCCGCACCACCACAGCGTTATCCCGTCACCCGCACCACCCCGTCACCTGCCGCTGAGCCCCGGTGCTTTCGTGACAGCGGTGGCACGGCCGTGGGAGAGGCAGCGGCAGCAGAGCTGCCTCGGGGAAGGGTGCAGCCACCAAAAATCAGCTGGGGAAGCAAATCTGCATCATTTGGGGTGAGGCACCACCCCTGGGGACCAAGCAGAGCCTGCTGCCCGCCCGATTTGAGGCTAAAAGGTGACAAAGGATCATTTCGGGGTGCAGACACCTCATTTTTGGTGCGGATGGAAGGCAGACGTACCTGACAGCACCCTCCACAAAGCCCGGCTTCTTGTTCCCAGCTTCTCCCCACGGGATTCATCTCTGCTCCCTCCTTCCCGTGCTGGCGTCCATCACCATAGGCAGCGCTGCTCGTACTGCGAGGAGCAGCAGGAAACATCTACAAAACCTTGATAAACTGGGGAAAAAAAAGCTGGAGAGAGGTCAGAGGGGAGGAAAGAGGCAAAGAGAAGGGGGACGGTGCCTGGAGAGGGTGGTAAATAGCTGAAAATGGACTCTGTGGCCATAACAGATGCACAGGGACGGTTTCCGATGGGAAGGAAAGGTGACAGCCCAAGCCCTCACATGGACTCCCCTGAAGTGTTCCCCTTAGATACAGATAGATCTTTAAGGGAATATAAAATGCCCTCCTGCAGCAGCCTGCAAGATTTTTAATCCAAAAATAGCTTTTTTTGGAGGAAAAAAAAAAACAAACAAACTCAAAACCTGAGAGTCTTGCAACACGTTTTGTTTGCAAACAAAATCTGGAATATTTGCTTATTCCTTTTATTGAACCCGCTGGCTGATTTGATTACGTCCCTGGAAACGCATGTGCAAATTGGTTTTCCAGCCTTTTGAGGGCACTGCCTTCCGCCGCGATGTCTCCAGCGACTGATGCCAACTTCCCGCTAACGCAATGCGCTGTTCAGACCGAACCGGCGTTATCTGCCGATGCCCACAGCTTTCGGCCGCTCGTTGCTTTCAGCCAGCTCCTCGCCATCAATCCCTTCATTCTCAAATGCAAAATACCACCGTCGGAAATGACTTACCCTCGAGAAACGCGTTAGCAACAATTTAATCTCTTAAATTAAGCGGGCTGAAGCACGGCCGTTCCTCTGTCACACGCTTACTGGATAGAAGGGTCTGATGATGAAAGACTGGAAAAAAAAAGGATGTCAAATTGAAAAGCCCCGGGGAGATGAATGCGAGATAACGGAGCAAGAAACATTTACAGTCTGAGTCTCGGCTGAAATGATTTCCCCTCCCGGGCAGACAGATTTCCTTCTTGCCTTCATGGCAAAGGAGAGCCACCGTGCAGACACCTTGGCGAGGCAATAAATCCGATTATAAGAACCAGAGCAGACAGTTAAGACTACACAAGTAAGCAAATTTATTTTAAGACAGAACAAATATCGTGGCAAACAACAATATGCAAATTCAGTTGAGAACAGGGGTAAATATCAGACTTTGTTTTCAAATCGATATAAAATATAGTCAGATTTTATTTTGTCCAAAAAGCAGCTCGCGTCGGGTGGGGGGTTGGGAGGGGATGGGTCTGTTCACGCCATCCAAGGTGTGCATCACCCGCAGAACCTCCGTCTCCGGAGGCGGCTCCTCTGCCAGCGGAGGTGAGCGATGCCAGCAGGAGATGAAGGTGCCTTTGGGAGCCCCTCGACTCCAATTTTCTGTCTCCGTTTTCATAAAAAGCCAATTCTTACCATGAAGCAAGGGGCAGGTTCATCCCCTCTGAGACCCTCGGTGCCCACCTCCGTAGGGATGGGGCGGTCACGGGGATGCCGGCTGCTTTTTAGAGTCGGGCATCTTTGAAGGCACCTGCACCTCCTCTTCCTCGCTGGCTCCTGACGGATCGACCTCCCGCGACCGAACCCGAAAAGCCAGCGAGGGAGCAGCTCACCTCGGATGCCAGAGGAGCTGCCGTGGCGTGAACGGGACGAAATCCCCTCCCGGCGCGAAGGTGCTGGCGCGCTGCTTTCTAGAAAAGCCATCCCAAATAAAAGCAGACATAGAAAACATTAGATTGTCAATGATGCTTTGAAACAAATTCAAGTTTATCTTTTTATTTTTTTTTTTTTTTCATCATGAGCGCGCGTGTGTGTGTGTGTCGACTTCATACAAACAGACAAGAAAGACGTTGTGAACTTCAAGCTCTGGATCGGCATGTCATCAGTTAGCATCCGCAGAAGCACCATCGGATACGGAAGAGTTAGCACCAGAGAGTTTTGGAGGACCTAACTGATAACATGCGCCATTTGGAAAACCTGGGGACAGGTCGGGAATGGGCGGTGGGGGGGGACATGGTACAGTCCATTAGAAACAATACAAGGCAATTCATGAGTTTTCATACAGTACAATACAGTCACTGATCAATTAACCCTTTCAGTACAGTACATGACAAGTAACACTTTGCACCCTGTTAACACTAGGAAAGGAGGCTTTGGGCCGGAGGGAGGTGGCTCGGAGTTTAACCCCTTCTGTTTTTTAATGTCACGGTCCGCGGATTGCTTCGATTTTTCAGACGCGCCTCCGTCCCACCCCAGCTCAGACCGCCCGTCCCCAGCCTGGCTCCCGGGGGGATGCGCTGGGGGACCGGGATGCCGCCAGTCCATCCACCCGCAGCAAGGTCTTCACCCAAATTGTCCTGGTTTGGCCAGGGAAATGGAGAGCCACCGCCCCTCTGCCCCGCGCCGAACCGATGAGAAAACCTCAAATTTGAGTTTCCCCCTGGCCGATTCTGGTGCCAAAACACGCAGAAATGGTCCAGAGCTCGAGTCCCGGCGGCCCCAAAGCCAAACCCGCTTCTTCCCTCGGGTGTAGTGAGAACAGGGTCCATGGGAAAAGTGCTAAATTACAGTACATTGGCATTTCCATATGTCAACTACTGAACAGCAAAACAGATTGTTTGAAAACAGAATCAGTATCGTACAGTAAGTTCACACTTAATTCTTCACCGTTTCTACACTTGTAACACATGCATTTTATTTCCATTAGTTTAATGCCAGTAGGACCAACATCCTCCAGAACAATGATCTAACATTAAACAAAACTTCCTAAGAAAAATATTAAGCATCACATAAAGTTTCAGAAAAACCTGTTAATTAGCATCACAAGGTACTCAGATTTACATTTAGGAGTTTTCATGCCATGACTTTGAAACACCTTTTGGTTAATATCCTGGGGGGCAGGGGGAAACAAACCCCCAAAAAAACCAAACCAACCCCCCTCAAAAAAAAGAAACAGGTGGGGAAATAATATATCTATCTATATGTATACACACACATACACCCATGCATGTACACGCGGATAGGTGCATGGGTGTGTGCGCATTTTGAGACTGCTTCCTGCAATGCACAATTGGTTTTGATAAACTTGACTCATTTCAAGGGTATTTGCATGGGTCCAGAAAGACTTTCAAGGAAACGAACTCTAAACTATCGAAGCAAATTAAAAAGTCTCTCTAGGAGAAAAAGAAAAGGTCGGTAAAACATCGCCTGTGTGTCGTTACAATGCGCTTCCCGTGAGCTATCTTAAAACCCAAACAACTAAAAATCCCTACAAGAGCTTTTTTCTGCCTAAAAGGTCCTTCCAAAGCGAGAGGTGCTGTGCTAGGCTTTGCATTCGGGCCTCACGTGTGCCGTGCAGGAGAAAACGCTGACTTTTACCTTCCCGAAGGACGAGATGCCAACTGCAAGGGGCAATAAAACTACACTGGAGGGGGGAAATAAAAAAAAAAAAGACCTGGTCCACGTCCCCTTTTCTCGCAAGCTCAATTTCCAAGGACAGAAGGAGACCGGTGAGCTCGCGGGGGGGAGTGAATTTGCCAAAGGGTTCACCTATATCCTCGTGACAGCCAGCGGGATGTAGGCTCTGAGTCACCGAGGTGCTTTCTGAAGCGGCTGAACCCTTGGCCGTTATCATTTTGTGGGGCTCAGACATAGCAGCAACATCACCAGGCGCTATTTCTTTCAAGCTAGATTTGCAGGGTTAACTTGGCCGGGGGGAGAAAGGAAAAAAAAAAAAAAAGAAAAATCTGGATTCTATTTACATTTCCGCTTTTAAATCCAACGATAGAGGATATAAGAGCATAATACTTTGGGCTGTTCAAGGTTTGTGTTTTTTAACCACCTTCAATTCCTACTGAATACCCAAACCCATGAAGGTCTGTTGAAGAAGGAAGCTTGAATTGAACCCAAGCAAAACCAGCCACCAAAACTGGAGTTGGTCAGGAAAAATACTTCATCTGCTGCAAGAAGCAAACCCAATACACCTATTTTTCTTGTTGCTGAAGGTTATTTCCATCATGTCCGCTTGCTAGCAGTGAAGGAGAAGACCTAATTCACTTCTCTCCATTCAAACCGATCACGCTATAGCGGCGGGGTTTATCCATCAAGTGTCACCGGGGATAAACTCCCATCGAGGAGTATCGCCGGAGAAGGACTTGGATCGACTATCGGCTCGTCAACGAGGACGAGCAGGAGTCCCAGGTGCGGGTACCCCAGCGCAAAGGAATCGCAGCACTGTTGCCACCACCGTGATTTATTTGCTGCTATGGAAAACCCACGAGGGCTTTTAAAGAAGGAAAATACCATCAGTTGGTTGAGAGTGGATGGTTTGGGACCTCAAAATCTGGATTATTCTGCATCCCAGGGATCATAATCCCATTTCAAATCCTAGAGATATACGATAATGTTTACTACAAACTCTACCCTACTGATTTCTTACCGGCAAGGGAGCTCTGGTCCCCGACCATCCATACCGAAATACCACGGGGATTTAACAGGAACAGCAATGCACATCTGAATTGCCTCCTAACACGAGACCTGATCAACTCCTAACACCGCTTTTCAAATTCAACAGCAAACCCCATGGTTATTATGCTCCATCTTCTAAATCATCTGTAAGTCCTTTTATTTAAAAATACCTTTTGTAGTTTAAGCCCACAATCAATCTCAACAGCACTTTCAGTACAGGCACAATGATGGCTTTTATTGCAATGGCTTGAGCGCAGTCTTTATTGATACCAGCATCTCAGACTGGTTTTAACTTCGCTGTCCCATGGACTCACCCTGCTAACGCAGACCGGGGTCTCGTACCGAAACCAAGAGCGTCTGCCCTACGCTTCTCGCTCCGGGTCCGCTTCGCATCCTGCGATCCGCTCAATTCCAAGTGTAAATTAGGCGATCTTGCACCATCCCGATCCCTTTTGAGACTTCTCCTGTATCTTTGGTGTTCTTAAAAGCCATGCGCTTGGGTCTCCGGATGACCTCAAAGTTTACAACAACCACGTCTGCCTGGACGCCAGTGATTTAGATGTTCGTTCTGTTGTGTAAAATAAGCTTGGATGGGTTTAGTTCCCTAATTTATAAAATCGCTAACAGATATGTAATGGAAGTCAGGCACCAGACAGTGGTCACATACACCTCAAAATTATCTTCTGATGGCCCCTAAGTAATTAACACCGCGCCTAAGAGGCTAAATAGACTGGGGAAAATAAACAGTTCAAAACTCAGTGCGAATAGTACTTACAAAAGTGCAGTGCTCAATATAGTCAGAAGCAAAGTGACTACTAGTACTTAAAGTGCTAGTTTCAACGTCGGTTTGGTTCAGTGTCCGAAACACGGGTAGAACGTGGGGGATAGCTAGGGGTGAAATTAAAAACAGACAGCACTGCAACTGCACATGCCACACCAAAAGTGCTTCAAATCACACCATCGCGGAGAGATGCATAATGCTACGGCTCAGCTTGTGAACACAGACGAGCAAACGACTGACACCTTTTAGGTTACGATAAAGAACAGCTCCATTAACTCCATCACTACAAACCCATTCAGAAAGCAAGTGGTCACAGTTTACGGAAAAAAGAATAAAAACACCACCCCAAATCCAAGAGTCTCTCGGAACATTTACGAGTCTTTGCAACTATGATACTCAAAGTCTAGCAAAAGCAACCCTGGGAAAGCCTGCCCAGTGTCTGCAACAAGCTTCGCCGATGCTTATCATGCACTTTACAGAGGAGTCGCGCCGCAGACTGCCTCCTTTTACACGCTATCTTACAGTTAGCCTATTTACCTATTTATTTGTGGTTTGCTTTTTTGTTTTTTGTAGCTTTCTGACTATGCATTAAGCTGGCTTTTTTCTCTTAACCACCCTACCAGTCGAAGGACAATTAATGCAAGAACAAGACAATGAAGGCAGTGTAGTAAATACTGACGTTCCTAATGTCCCGTCTTCATTTTCATGAAGGAAAACACTCCGGAGAAGGACTTTGGATCAGCACGCTCCTGGAAAGAGGCTGGAAAAGGAGGATTCATCCCAATGGGTGTCAGGCACTTCCCCTTTCTCTCTTTAAACACACGCTTCCCACCGACTGCCCCGTTGCCTATTCCAGCTGCTGACATCTGCTTTTTTGTTCCCTCGCTTCGAGCTGCAAGCTCAACCCTACCTTTACACTCAAAAAGCAACGACTCCGCTCGCTGGAAACGGGGTGCAGGAAACCTCCCCGCGAAGGTTTGCGTCGGTCCCAGTCCTCTCCCTGGGCTGGAAGCGGATCCTTGCAAGCTGGGACGTGCTCCAGCAGTGCCCTTCCGTCCCCTTACCTCGGGAGCTCAGCGCCTGCGAAAACAGGGTGTTTTCTCCCAAAACGAAAGCGGCAAATGAAAAAGGGGAAACCAGAGCTTCAATTCTCACGATGTTTCAGTAGGTACCCCAAAAAAAGGTCACTGAATAGCGTAAGTGGCTCCCCAGGCCCCGCACCCATCCCTGTCAACTCTCCCGAGTGTGGTACAAGGCAACATCTAGCTGTCCTGCATCTGGTGCATCTCAGCCGGGTACAAGGGGTTTTTTTTACGAAGAAAGCTCTTTTTAAAACAAAAATATTGGCTTGCTGGAGTTGGCAGGGTATGTTGGGTATGGTTCAGGTAGAGCTGCAAACATTTTCCTAATCAGAGAGGAAGCACTAGGGAGAAAAAAGAGTTACAAACCCAGGTCACTTATTTCCACTACTGCCACAAAGACTTGTATTTAAACAAGCAAAGAGCAAGGTCGCGCATCTAGGGGCTACGGATGTAGATCCACCTTTGCAGACATAGAACTGGAGAGAAAGGAGCCTGGAAAAGACGTGGGAGCTGGAAAAGGGCAGTGCGAGATCGGCAGTGTGATTTCCACAGGCGTACGGTGAGGAAACGCAACTATCTCAATCCACAATCCAGAAAACTGCTGAAATGATATATCCAGTCTTCTTGCCAAAGCCAGCAAGGTCTGGGGAAGGTAGACAAGCGCTTGTCGTGGCCACAACCCTGCCGCCCAGCGAGGAACAAGTCCATCAGCGAAGGAGAGCGAGTGCTCCGGGGGAGAAGCGTGCCAGCTTGCACACCATGGCTTTATCGTAAATGACGGTGGAGTCTTGCGGGATTAAAAGGAATCGTTGAGCATTGTGCTGGGCAAAGAAGCATCTTGCAGGACCGTATGCAAAGCCTGATCTTTGCATATATCACCATTTGCTATATGCAAACTATATGGGACAACGTTTGGTTTTAGTACCGTTGACCTCAACGTCAAGACCAAACCCAAACGGAAAATATACCATCCTGAAAACTCCCGTATCGAAACTGCACATTTTCCAGGTCTTTTTATAACATGTTCTTTCCTGTCGTCTGATTGTAAGGATTTTTAGCAGATGATTTGGAAGTGGATAATAAAGCTAATGCTACGACACTGCGTCAAACGGCACAGTATTTTCCTGCACTGCTCTCACAAGGAAGTTTTCACATCGTGTTGTATTTTTGCTGCTTTAGTTTGTCCTAAGGACACACCGTCGGCCACGTCTGAGACTCCTTGCTATTTGGCCTCCACCTGGACTGGCAATCCTGTTAGATTTTTAAAAAGAAAAGCTATTTCAGGTTTTCTGGGAGAAAAGGCTGCGTCCTAGCCCGTGACCTCACCTTCAGCCTGAGCTCGGGATTTTAAAGGCATTTGTAAAATCCTCCTTCAGCCGGTGCGCTATATTTTTATCTAAATATTTTTGGCAATTTTTCCAGTCTCCAAAAAAGAACTCCTTCGAAAGTTTATTAGAAGCAACGTTTTATATTTGGAGGCAGAGGCTTTCGCTGCGTCGAAGCCTGCAGATATCTGTGCGCCAAAATTAAATGCTGATTTTCAGCGGTGAGTAAAGCGATTCCCAGACACAGCCTATTGCCAAGTAAAACACGAGCCCCGATCGCTCGGTATCAGAGGCGTAATGCAAACTGAAGATGCAGGGCCGTTTTTAACTCTATGCTAATTATCACAACAAAAACCAGATCCTGCAGCGGAAGACCGTTTCCGGGAAGAAATAATCATCCATCTCTTGTAGTCCTAGCCGTGCTGCTCAAGAAGAAGCTTATTTACAAAATGGCAATTTCCAGAAAAAGGCTGTGTTGTCGTTGCCTGAAAAAGCTATATATTCAGATGTGTTCTAGGGGTGCTCTGCTTGGGAAATTTCGCTTTGAAACTAAACGCTATAAACTTTTAAGTATGGGAAACGGCGTCCTGTTCAACAAATACCAGCTGTAGGGCTAATGCAACCCAGTGTACCACGCTCGGAGATCCCTGCTTTGAAATTCATGCTTTCGGTTTAGAGAAGGAAAATCATACAACCTTTAAATTATTTATATGTGAAAAGATGCTTCCAATAAAAGCATCAATGATGTGTAAACCAAAACGAAATTCCGAACGCAGACTTTCTGCATTTTGTATGTTTACTTAAACGTGGACGAGAAGCATCTTTCTGCCTCCTCACACAAAAATACCCATCCTGCAAGATGACATAAAAATGCCCTTTTTTGTATGCAGGAAAAGAAAAAAACAATGTATAAACCCTTGAACCTGCAAAGCAGTTGTGAAAGGGATGAAAAAAACCCCAAGTAGCATGCGTGCAATCTGTTTCTGTTCCCCCACGTACCACCTTAGTCCCTGAAGAGGCTCTGACACCAGATTTCACTGTGAGACCACCCCACGGAGACGGGAACCTCCACCTTTGGGTCACAGCCAAGCAAGACACCAAGCGCCTCGGCAAGTCCTCCCATTGCAGCAGTTTTTCCTTGACCATCAAGATACACTCTTCCCCAAAAAGCAAAGGCGTCCAGGGGAGCAACGTGTACGCGACAAATTTATTCATGAGGACATTGCGACCGCAGCTGCTCCTTCTACCTGGGGATGCCACCACCGCCAACTCGCTACCACAGGAAGGGTTCTGCTCGGTGTTCTCCATCTCTCCTTGGTGTTCCATCTCTCCTCGGTGTTCTCCATCTCTCCTCGGTGTTCCATCTCTCCTCGGTGTTCTCCATCTCTCCTCGGTGTTCCATCTCTCCTCGGTGTTCCATCTCTCCTCGGTGTTCTCCATCTCTCCTCGGTGTTCCACCTCTCCTTGGTGTTCTCCGTCTCTCCTCGCTGGGTATCCACACGCGTTGCTAGACGTCGATGATGCCTGCATCCAGCATTACGAGGCACGTTCCTGCGGGGCGGCAGAATAACTCCAATACATCGCCCTGCTGTAATGAGCCTATGATGGTGCCTGACGACGGGAACATTGGACCTCAGGGACCGCATGTTGAAAGCAAAACATTTTATTACCATCAGTTAAGCTTCGTAATGCACACTTATGAGTAAGATAGAGGTTATATGGAGATCACTTTGCTCACTACCGCTACAGCTTCTGGGATTAAATGCAGCAGCTGTTGAGCGATGCATAACAGGACCAGCGGAAAGAAAAAGAGAATAATGTGCAGTTGAAATGGCGCGGGGGGGGAGCGTAGCTTGGCAGAAAACAGTCCCCTAACTTGAAATTCAACCAGAAATAATTTTTTGTCTGCTGTACAAAAAGCCACAGCATCCCAGACAACAGCTGGTGACCAAGTACTGCCCTGGAAACGCACCCCTCCAACTCAGCACCCACCTCAGCATCGACCACCTTGTACGGGCGCCGCAGCACCGACACAACACGGGAGGATCGGAGGGGACCGCTTTCGCCTGGGGACGACGACACCTCCACAGTCAATGGATCGAGCGTAGGTGCAAAGCAGGATGCTGCAAATACGGGAGCTCCTCGCTCGTCTAATCGCAACCCCTTCTCGCGCTACACGGGTGTTTATTGGAAATTTTGCGTCGCAAAGGCAGAAAGGTGGATTACAACTCGTGTATAACCCGAATTCGGCGTGGTTGGCTAGCTCAGCAACAACGCTCTGCAAACGCTTGCCTGCTGTTGATTCAGATGTGTGATTTTTCGTTTGTTTTCTTTAAGTTTCCATGCAATGTTTTCAACAATGAATGCCGTTCTGAGATGGTTTCTAAAGAACATAAGTTTATTCCAGCACGAATTGCACCTTCAATTTACGATAAAAAATACAGTTATCTTTCCTAGAGGTCAGAGGTCACAAAAAAGCTATTTTGGACCATCTACTAAAGAATCACTAACAGTTTAACAGCACCAGCTTTTTTAGCCCAAATCAGTTTATCTTCCAGCCAATCTTCTACAAGCAGCTTCAAATTGCATCAAACCTATCCAGAGGAACACTCTGTTCTGACCTCCCCTTTCCCGATATTACAACTCTTATTTCACATTAGTTTCTGCATTCATACAAAATTCAAAGGAGAGGAAGAAAATGCCTTCGCTAGTAAAAGAGGACTCCAGCTATTGCCAGCCCAAACCCACCCATTTTTCTTCTTCTAGAAAAGAAACTGCTTGGCTAGAACGGTGGGAAGCTCTTGGAAGACTGAAAGCCTGGAGGAGGCTGGTGTTTAGGCTGAGGCAAGTGAAAAATACACGTCTTAGCCTCTTGCTTGTTCTCTTCTGCACAGCACCTTCAGCCTCACCGAGAGGAAGAGGTCGGCATAGGTTTTGAACAACCAAAGAGAGCAGCTCTAGGGCTTATTGCAACAGCTCAAGGGCTGCAGTATGGAGGAGGAGGATGAACTTCACTTTGTGGAGAGCCTGAGAAGGTGAAGAAGTTAAGAGGATCTTCCAGTTGGTCCTTTCTCTTTCTCCTCCTGTGGCACAGAGGGGCTGGGAAGGCTGCATCTCTCTGCAGGAGGGCACTTCAGGTTCGGAGACAAACAACGAGGGTGGTAGTCCAGTCCACCCCGGAGAGCCGCCGTGCTCTCCAACACAGCCTGCAAAGTCCAAGCCGTGGCTCAGTCTTCACTCTTACCTCTTGACTCACGTCTCAAGAGCTCGCTCCTCTAACCTTCTGTTCCTCTTTTGTGGGGCTTGCAGAAATACTTCGGGGGTGACATCTTCTCCTTTATAGGTTAGCCAGCAAAAGCGATTGCATCTTTGCCAGCTCTGAAGTTGCAGTCCCTTCCCGTTCTCGGATCATCTCAGAAATGGCAAGAAGCTTTCAAGAAACCGTGGGCTGCTGTTGAAACCTCGTGAGGCTGTGAGTTGTCTACAAAGGGATAAGCACGTTTAGGGACACTATCCCTACTTTAGAGGGTGTCTCCTAAGAGCACAAAAGAGGTGAGAAAAGCAACAGGTTAAACTGCAGTTTGCTGCTGTAGGGAGGAGTAAGTGGGCACCACCTCTGCCTTACGCTCTGAATTGTGGGTTTTCTGTGGGATGTGCGCCTATCTGCACAAAACATGCACTGCCAAATAAACTGACGGTTTTAAGCTGGTTTTAAAAGAAAAGTCTCTGTAATATGCCTTCACCAAGATAACCCACAGTTAAAAGCTGGCAACCTCCATGAAAATGTTCATCCGGTGACTCCAGCACCTCCCTCCTCTTCTTTTTTTTCTTCTTTTTTTTTTAATGAGATAGCTAGAAGGAACTTATCACTTGTTAACACAAAGGGTCACCCCTGACGGCACTGAGGGATGACTGTGCTGGTGTAAGCAGAAAATGCTGTTGCCAAACGCCAGGGCCGGGATGCAGCAAGACTGCAGGCTGGCACACGCCGATCCCAGGACAGAAATGCCGTACGCTCTCCAGAGCGGCTGCCTTAGGTGAGCACCCGGCAAGAGTTAAAAGTCCCATGAGGCAGAAAAGGCAGAAAATAGTTGGGCTCCTGCGGTATCCAGGGTAAAGCTATTTACGTCTTCCCTTTGTAGTTATATTGCGATATACAATACACGTGGGTGGGGGTCCCTTGCCTAGCTCAGGTCTCTGTGCCACTTTGACCCAGGTCCCACGTGCAGGCTCTGATGGTCCCCGGTCCTGATGGCTCCCAGCATCGTCACCCACTGCGGCAACCGGAGCCAGCAGGACTGTAAGAGAGTAGATGGGAGACTTGGCAGAGGCACAGCTCTTATCTCAACATCTTCGTACCTACTTTGCTGTGGGTACGCTCATCCCACGTACCTGAATTTACTAACCCACATCAAACCCTTGGGTCGATTCCCAAACGGATGCGGAAGCGCCTTGCTGTTACACACACAGAAAAAAGCGACTCTAATTATTCTGCAACCAATTTAAATGTCCCGAGGAGGATGAAATCCTGGCAACGTTTAGCTCAAGACGCACACTTCCAGACTGCAGCCTACTTCTGCACTCAAAGAAACAAAATTAAGGTTACACGTAAGAAAGGATCCAGGCACAGCATCGAGTTGAGGCGAGAAGCAAGAGTCTAAGCTCAGAGCAATACTTGTAGCAGACGCGGTAAAGCTCATCCCTGGGGAAGTTGCCGTACATCGTCTACAAGCAAGATGTTGCACGCTGGCTGTTCGGAGGAAGCAGCTCACCGACGATAAGCGCATGATCAAATCTGCCCCAGGTAACTGGTTCGTGCAACCCTGCTCGACACGAGAACGATCACAGAGAGAATGAACGGCTGTACGGTTAAATAACTACTCTTTGCTGCAGCGTCACCCCAAGCCCCGCAAGAACCTGCCTGAACTTAAGAGTTAACATCTCCCAAAGCCCCACCGTCCACGCGACAGCTGCAGGAGCAGCTGAGAGCTGCAGAACAGGATGCTTTTGGTCCCTGGAATGGTTAAGGCCAAAGCATACCAAAACAGACGCAGAGGAAAATGTCTGCCTGGGAAAAATATAACCAGCTACGCGTCTTTTTGTCCTACATCAGCTGCAGCACGGGGATGGAGGGAACCGAGGCACATTTGGGCTTTGCACAACATTTCCAGAGAGGTTTGTAAGCAAGGGCTTAAAAAAAGGTGGTGAACTAATGAGGAAAAACCCAATTTAGGGCTCTTGAGCCAGGTCGCCAACAAGACATGAACCGGACTGATAAATACTCTTAGTGATCAAACTGGGTAAAGGAACAGCACAATCAGGACTGGGCCCCGCGAGTAAAGCGAGAGGAAAATGTCCCTATACATTAAGCCATATAAACATCTACAAGGGGTTGCTACCCATGCTGCTGTAGTGACCCTGATGTTTTGCAACAGGCGGAGCAAGAAATGAAATGCCAGTTTATAGGATACGCTGTGAGATAAGAGGCACGAGGTTTGGTTCACCCCATGAAACACGGTGCCTATTCTCAGCTTTATAAGTAAGCGTTTGAGCCAAAAAACTCTTTCCCCAATTTTCCCATTATTAAAAATGCTTAAATTGAAAAACTTCACCAGCAACTACAGTGATGTGCACTGTGGGGTCCAGCACTGCACACTCGGGACGGGTCCAGCAAAACCTTTTGTATCGCAGAGAGAAAGGAAAGCTATCACATCGACAGGAGACACACTGCAGCTTTACAGGACTTGGAAGTAAAATAATTTTTGATGATCGGGGTGGAGCGGGAGATGGACGTGTTAAATTAATGCCAGTTGACAAAATCCCCTTGCTAGAGGTCATTTAGAAGCTAGAAACACATGAATGGTTTAGTCAAACAAAGTTTTAGGGCTGACCCTTGGGTTTAGTTCTTCCCCTGGTATTTACCGTTGTGAATTTGCAAAAGCGTCAGAGCTCAGAGAAACACAGCAGTCTGCCCCAAAATCCCTCCCGGATCAGAGGACTAAGCACTAGACACAGGCACACCAGCATAATCCTGCACCCGCCACAAAAGGCGAAGAGAGAAGAAAAGCGTTCGGCGTGCATTAACTGAGTTATAGGATGTAGGATGAATACTACCGCAAAGAACTGAATCAAAGCCTTGCCCTCTGTTCTTGGCTGTCAGCGGCCTCTGCTCATCCCCGCTGCGACGCCTAGCTGGGAAAAACTCTTTTAAAAGCGGCACCAGCACAATGCTACCGTTTTTCAAACTCTTTTCAGAGCTCATTGGCATCTCAGCAAAGAGACCGTCCTCGGAGGCAGCTCAGTTCTCTTGCACGTATCTGATCTGATCAGCGCTATAAAGATCTTGGGAGTGTTCAAAAATCTGGAAGAAAAGAAAAAGCGCCTATCGTGAATACATCCCAAACAGAAATACCTCTGTTGGCTGCACACTGAGTTTCATTTAATCCAGAGTACTGCTCCGTCACCTCTCCTCTGCCTGAACCTACCTGCTGTCTCTGGCCTTGGATTCCCCCCGCGAGCTTCCCGGAGGAGAGACGATCTTTTTACATCAGGTAATTCCCAACCACGCAGCAGCAGAGCAAACTCCTCCACGCTACGCTCAAAGCAAAAATGACAATTTGCACAGCAGCGACGGTCGAAGGGGAAATTCCAGAGGCAAAACAACTCCTGTTCAACACCAGCTACCGAGGGAAGCGGTGGGAGCGATGCAAACGCCAGACTTTGCCCCCCGCCCCGCGAGCCCTCCGCTGTGAAGCCGTCGGGGTCTGCTGCCGCCAGCGCACGACGTGCTTCAAGCTCACCTTTTGCAGTGTTAACGCAGACCAGCAGGGATAATTAATTTATGTTAAAAATACCAAGACTGCATTGGCACATTCAGCCTTTCCCCTAGGAAGAGGAGGGAAGAAAGAGCAACCGCCGCTTCACAGATGTTAGTCGTACGCTTAAATGCACTTCTGGAAGGCGCTCAGATATACGTGTCGGGTGATTATAGAGCGGTGTGAGAACCTGCATGGAACAGGAGGAACTCCTCTCGAGTTATACCTACACAAAACTGTCAGATTCTCCTCGCAATAAAAACATTACTAANATAATCCCAAAAAACCAGGGTTCTTCAGGTGGTTACCTGGCCTGGCTGGGTGGGCACTGCGGGCAGCGCAGCCGGGAAGGGGACGGCGAGACAACCACGTTAAGGCAAGGTAGCTGAAGGCTCGTTGAGCCGCATAACGTCTGGCTTTCCATCGAGGAAATCAATAGAGGGGCTTAAAGCTTCTCCGGAGGAAGGAGGGACATGCCCGTGGAAGACGGAGCCGCCTGGGTCTGAATGGCAATGCCGAGCGTCTTGCTCACTTGGGGATATTTTTTTTTCCCCCCAGGTCCCGATAATGACTTGATGCTCTGAATCTGTTCAAAGCAGAATGAGCTCTTCCTCCATGGAGCGTTTTACTGCTTGAAAGATCACGGAAAACTGAAATTCAAGTGCTGATCCCCATTTGTAAGAGACGAGTAACAGCAATGCCGAACTAACGCTGCAGAAAACCAGAAAGCCCGTAGATGTTAGAGGAGGGAAAGTCGGAGCACGAGCACGAAGGACGATGGCAGGAGGGGAAAAGGGAGAGGCAGAATGAGCAGGGAGGAGGGCCAATTCAGACCAAAACTTAGTTAAAGCTAGCAAAGTTCACGTCAATATTTTGGTGACTATTCACATTAGTGCATGATGACAATACGGTTTTCTGTAACAATCCTTGGAGATTTGGGAACACGAGGGAAAGCCTGTATTTCCAAACAAATTGGCACAGGGAGCTTATATTGTCACTAGATGCATTCTTTACATTTGTGTTTAAGCAGGTATCTGTCTTGGCAGTGCTAGAGTTACTGCTTCTATCACGAAGATGGGGAGAGTGGCATAATATTTAGTATTTAGGAGGATATTTAATATTTAGGAGAATGCCTGTTGATGGGCTATTTTTCCTACGTCCTCTTCAGAAATAAGCAGAGGCATGAACGATAGATGGTGGTCTGCCACCCCACCATGTACAGAAAAGATTTCTATTACAAAGCTTTACGGAAAATGTATGCTCTGGTATTTTAATAGTCTGGATTTGCAAAAACTATTAAAGAAGGGCAAGAACTACAGTACAGAGAGTGAGAAATGGTAGTGGCTCTACCAAGGAGGACCTGGGAGGACGCAAAGTTACAAACTGGTCTGGAGGCAGCAAGTAGGCTGTTGCAAAAAACCGGTGTACCGGGTGTACAAAACCTTGTATCGTTTGCAATCCTTCCACTTGAAGCTGGTAAGATCGCAGAGAAAATACCTCTCCCCATTTTGGATTCTGTAATTTTGGATTCAAGAAAAAAATGGATTCATCAGAAAGCGACAAGAACGTGACACGGGCTAAAAATTACCCTTGGTGGAAGGCTTTGTGTTTGCTTAGAAAAGGATGCAGGAGAGACCTGACAACAGTCTTTAATTAGGTAAAAGAGCTGCAGCAAGGAAGGGAACAAACTGTTTCCATAACTCCCCTGGAGAGCACGGCCTGTAAGGCAAAAAGTGATAGAATCAGATGGAAGGAAGGGACACATGGGCTGGACAGCAGGAAAAGTATCAGAGAGTAAGCAGGGAGAACCACTGAAACAGCCCGGGGAGGGAGGCTGGGAATATCCATCACCGGAGATTTAAAAGAGCAGATTTTTTTCCAACTTGGGAAAAATGTAGATGCTTTTTGCTGTGTGGACCCTGAAACGGCTGAAAACCAGTGTGAGGAACAGGTCGGGTTCAGCTACTCCCACCTCGGAAAGGGAGACCATGTCTGATGTTCTCCAGAGGTCCCTGCCAGCCCTACTGTAATACATCTTATACAGCATCCTCTCGTCCTCCTCGCCCTTAGACTTCTTTGGTCTTTCCTCCTTCTTGGAAGGGAAGCTGGAGGTGGAGGAGTTCTTGCAAGGCTTGTGAGACTCCATTCAGGATAGAAAACCCAAATCCATTGAACAACCCGGTGTTATTGAACAGTACGCGGTACAGCTTCATACGAAACAGCAGAGGAAAAAACCAAAAAGTTGGAAAACTGAGCAATCGAAGGTCAGGAAGTGCCAGAATTAAGGATTATCTGAGTAACCTTAATACCGACTGCTTTGGACATATGCATAGAGAGCTTAATTACACAATCTCTGACAACTTTCCCTCCTCCTCTAGCATATAGGTTTCTTTTTCATTCATCGTTCTGTATGCAATCCAAGCCTTACCTACACATACCTTCCAAACACTGCATATGTATCTATTCAGGACGTTTCACGTGGAATTTGTTCTTGTTTTGCTTTCAGAGATGATCAGTATTGAGCAGTGTCAGATCATCGCAAAAACTCTAACGCCAAATGAATTCATCTTTATCACTCTCCTTTGAGGTAGGGAGGTATCATTCACCCCATTCTATCGTTGGGGAACATAGGCACAAGCAGAATAAAGCCCAAGTGATCCACTCTCCATTATCAAGAGACCCAGCTTGAAATACTGATGGCTTTTCCAGAGTGCTCGTAATTATTACAGCACTTCACTCGTCCAAAGCACAGTTTTCAACAGCTGCTAACACCGACCGCTTCTGCACACCAGATCTCAGAGTACCAACGCTGGTGCCCAGGACAACAAAGGCGATACAAGTGGCGGTCATCTGCAAAGAGCCTTGCTAAAAATGACACAAACCCCTTGGCAAAGACAGGCATGGAGTTTGTTTCTCAAAAGGTTTCTTTCCCTCTGGTCCCCTCCAGCCTTCACCAACACCTTTCTTCTGCAATGGAAAAGAGCAGTTGCCCCATCATAACTCTCCGTCACACAGCCCTGGCTAGTTCCCGGAGCAGGAGGCAATCAGAGCAGCGTGCGGAGCAAGGCTCCGGTGAAAAGCACACGCGAGCATCCATAAATTGGGATTGCACGAGCAAACCTTACAGGCCACCAGCACTTGTCCCCTAAGCTTCTGCAGGTATTCCTGGGCAAGCCTCCCAGCACAGTAAAAGCCAAGCCACTCCGGTCTTAAAAAGCAAGCTGCAAAAGCAATAACTGCATCCGTCGGACCCGCTTGGCCCCGATGGGTTTGTCGGCAAGACTTGACGCTTGTAGAGCGTGTTACTGCGGGACGGATGTGCCCCAAAAAGGATGTGCCCCAAAAAGGACCCACCCTGGTCCCCGAGAAGAGTGTTAGGATCCAGGCTTTCTGCCTCCTTCCCCGGCTCTGCGGGACTCCAGCACTGACAGAGCCACCTATTCCTCCTACTGCAGATAAAACCATCGTCATGCTCCGCGATTCCTTGGAGGACGAACGTTGTCCTCGCTTCCCTCCGCCCCCTCCTGCCTTTTCGTTCCTCCGCCTCGGTGGGAAGCGCTTATCTCTGCTCTTACTCCCCCTCTCCCTCCGCTTCGTGCCAACAACATGTGCTCAGAACAACGACCAGATGGGAATACTTGTAAGAGCCTGAGGTTAACCCGTGTCTTTGATCCTGCATACTCTCTGCTGTTTTTAAATGCAGATTCTATTGCACGCGATTTGTAGTGTAAAGATTTAACGTTAATAGTATAGTACGTTGATATTGCTCGTGAAATCTATCTCCCTGCTCATATTGCACGTTGAACATCTCTGATACGGAAAACAGAAAAGACGACAGCTAACATTTTAATGTCTCAAAAGGGAAGGACCTATTTGAAACAGGAAAAAAATTACTATTTTTGATGTGTATATGTATATATATATTTTTAATATTCCTCTCTCCCTTCTCTCTCTGTTAATTTGTGTGTCACACACATGAATTCACAGATGTTGTATCAGCACTGTGCTTAGTGGGGCTGGGCAGAGAGCCTTAGCTTTAGCTCTCTTCCAGCAACCGACACGAAGGGCGATCTTTTCCTCCAATTAATCTCTGCAAATTGGCAAATGATCAAGATGAAGAAACAGTTAGACGCAAACTTCTGTCTGCGGGATAGATCTTCCCCACCGCGGTTAAGAAACCCATCTGACCGGCTGCATTTCCAGCCAACAGCTCCAAGGCAGGAGCCGTTATCCCTCCCTGTTGAATAATAGTACGTAGGATGGGTCTGAAACACCTAAAAGATGGAGTATGTCTTTTTTTACTTACGGCAGCTACTCCGTACAGAGCTAGCAATTTCCAAGGGCCACTCCGAGCGTTTCAAGGTAGCCTATCAATTAGGAAGATGAATTAGCAAATCATTTATGATGGTTTTATTGGGGTGGCGGCCAGGCACCTCGAGGCTAGGCCAGTACCTCTGGATACAGTACAAACACAAAACACATCCAAGAAGCATGAAAAGGCCAGAAGGTACATCCAGCGTACACCTTTCTAGGAGTTAATGTACATAAGAGAGCCCCAAAGCTGCAGGTTCACGTTTCACATGATGCCTCAGCATGTGGAAGGAATGATCTAATTACATCCATCACAGAAATGCCAAAACGATGTCCGGCTTCTAAAACCTCAATTTATGCTTTGACATTTCTGGAAAACCAATTTTTAATCCACGTCATCTATCAGGAGTTCTTGATATTTTATTTTACTTCAATGCTTTAAAATACTGTTGCCTTTATGGAGGTACAGGTGGGGAACGGAACACAGGCGTGACAAATTATTAGGAAGAAAAATCAGTGTCAGCCCATAAAAGCTTCTGTAGATTTTGGAGAAAGAGAGCTGCGAAAGATCTGACTTTAGCTTTTTGCAAAACGCTCGAGTCCAGAAGCACCTTGTCCCCTGGCTGGGGCTTTTTTCCCGTGGTCATGAACAGAATTCAGCCATTTTTAGGCAAGACCGGATCATCCCCAAACGACTGCAGCCACGATTTTGCAGCACTGACGGGCTAGGCGATAACAAGCCGCAAGCGTGTAGGATGCAGAGGACAACCGAGACCCTTCACATGAAGTTTCACACAGGTTTCACTTCTACAGAGAAGAAAAAAGCCCAACGAGTGAATCTTGTTTCTCCAGATGCTCAAATTTGCTTGGTTTTGCATCTACGCAATGAAATTTCAATGACTCTAGATGAAAGTGAAAGGACAGGGGGGGTCAACAGAAGATACCACCACGCTAGCATTAATAACGTAAAGATGATATACCCTCTGCCCAATGGGGAGTATGTCCTACAACCGAGAAACAACTTGGCATCGTCCAGAGGTACGAGGGCAATGGCTTAAACTTGCTGCCACCTCAAGCCACCGCCAACACGCCCATCCAAGGGGACGAGGTCCACGGTCCCAGCCTGCTGGGCGTCTATGGGGACGCACCACGTTCTCCCGGTCCTTTGGGAAATCTCGGATATACTGAACAAGCTTTGCTCCCCAGTGCCAGCGTTCACGCCAGCGGGATCAACACCGAAGGGACGAGGTGTTTTGGCAAAGGCTTTGGGGCGACAGCCGCGCTCGGGTTTATGCAAGTAGTTTATGATACGTTAAGCGTAGCCTTTATTTCCACTCTTACTTGGATAAACTCTTTATTTCGAATACAACCTTTACTGGAAACAAATGGAGGGGTAGGAGGGGAATGGTGAATTTTAGACATCACAACACATTAAGTAATTAAAAATAAAGGTCATTTTAATTTTGGAGGAAGCAGCATAGAAAATTAAACGGAAGGTATACTTTTCTTTAAGAATTACTTTATAAATGTTATATATATACTGTATGTACAGCAAAAGTAGGAATGCCATGGAACGAAAACCGCTTATTAATTCATTTTCAAAGTGGTGCAAAATCTGCCCAATAAAAATACACAATAATAAACCTTTTTCTGCTATAAAAATTACTACGCTTGGATGAAAGGGCTGCAAGTCAAGCGAGCAGTAGGCTTCCTAACCACTACTGACTCCCTTCCCTGTGAGTTTAGGTCAATTCAATAGGCCATAGGGAAAAAAAAATGATGCAATCATTAGACTATGACACCTTTAGCAGAAGACAAGTCTGCCGACATTGATTTTCGTAATTGCTTGGGGGTTTTTTTGTATAAAGGACGGGTTTTTAATACTTCTACTTGGGATTTATGAACATGGTACTACAGATTTGCAGACCCAGGGGTTATAAAATGGCATCGAAACACGATGTGGCCGGCACTACCTGCAGCTGCCTCTTCCTTACAGCTCTCACCACACCTCAACGACGCCTCCAAGGAAGAGTTTTGCCTTCTTTTGACTACGTTTTCCCTTGCGGCCTTGCCGAAAACCTAAGGGATGAGAGCGCTTAAAAGCAGAAATCTTACAAGGGCCGTGACAAACAGCATGCAAAACCAGCTTTCGGTGAAATAATGTGTTTATCCAGACCGGTAGTAGGAGAAAACTGCCCCGTCTTTAGACTGCGTACTTCAGATAAATAAGATTATTTCGCTACGAGCTACTACAGGCTACAATATACTCACATAAATATATTAATGCCTATATGTGAATATGAATTTGTATATATCGGATACAGATAAGAAACACTTACGACGACGAGTAGATTACCAATAACCGCTGCAGCTTCTTGCTGGGTAAAGTCCGTCATCCAGACTTGACGTGACGAACCCGTGACGGGCAGGTTTTGCCATCCCCTCCGGAGCGCCCGGCGGGTCACCCCCACCACACCAGTGCAAAACGCTTCCCGACCCTTCGTTAGCACGTCCCTGCCTCCGTACTTCACCGAGAAAGCCAGCTCGATGGGCTGGACCCAACACAATCCCCCGCCGGCTGCAAGGCAGGGGAAACCCCCGCAGCCCTCTCCACCTTGGATAAGCTTTTTAGGGACCGCCCCAGCTTCTGCGCCAGCGGCGGGGAAAGCCGAGTACGAGGGAGCTGCTGGACTTGGCTTTGTCAAGACTATACGTGAAAAGCTTGGGTTTAAGCCTTGGCAGCAACGTCAGGGGCCCGATTTGCAGAAGGGGCGAGGAGCCGCAGCGACAGGGGAGCTGAGGATGCTCAGCAGCTCTGCAAATCGCAACGTAAAAAAAAAAACCAAACAATTGTCCCACTCTTGGTGGTTTGAGAGGTTCCTTAATATAGCGCCTGTCCTCTAACATACGAGCGGAGCTGGACCAAGCAGGTACGATAGGTCTCTCACAGACACGTGCATGCAGGAGACGGCTTCTTTCAGCATTAGACTACGTTACCGAAACATCCCCTTACCAGAGCGGGAGCAGAAATGTGCTCCTAGTATTATTTACACAATATAAAGTGCATTACGATTTCATTATTGAACTGACAGACTTTCTGCCGGGACCATACAATTTTCAAACGGAGGTGAGGGCTTGAATAGGAAAATTCTCTCATGAGAAAAAGAGGTTCAGACTGGTGCTCTTCACCCTGTCCTCCTAAGGATTGTTTTTGGCCGTTCTTTCTAGTGCAAATAAGCTTGTGTTTTCTCAAGTTTAAGGGACGTGGCAGTTTCAGGGCATCAGGAACGAACATTTAAAATACATGAGGGATTCGGCGCTCCCGAACATCTTGATGGGCCCTTCTGCGCGCCAGCAGCCCGCGTTATCGCCGCTCTCGGAAGCTGAAGACGCGCTGCCAAAACCAACACGGAACCCGTTTCCAAATCTCACCGTTAAAGTCTTGCATTGCTACATTTCGAGTGAGTCCGTACTACCCTCCAACGACAAGATCTGCAAACGTCGGTGCTTTCCATCGCGGTGGAAACCCGTGGCTAGTGGTTTACCCATGGCTGATCGGCTATGAACGTGAAAATCCCGATCCAGTTTCGGATACTAAGGTGCATCCCACGCCGGGGGAGTAAATGCATTAGTTGATCCTACGGGATATCTGCGTGCCCGAACCGAGCCAGCAGACGCTGAATTCCTGGGTGATATCTACAATAAACTAATGCTGTCGGAAGGCCAATTCATTAACAAAAGATAAAGGGTTTTTTTTAAAAAAAAGGGCAGCGATACGGAAAGCCATTTCGCATCTTTTCTTTTAAAACGGTGAAGAAAATATCCCTTTCCAACCGCTTTGCCCGTCGCAAGTGTTTTCCTCACCAACGCTACAGGAACACAGGGAAGGCATGATCACTTACAATACACGCGGTCACTCGGGCTAATTCCAACGTGGGAGCTTTTACGATCCCTTGAGGCAAGGGTAGGCTGGGACTGGGAGATGTCAAGCTCGTAGGGGAGGAATGCCACATAGAAATGGGAAGGAAAGTGTAAAAAGTTTGTACATTCATAGCTCCGGTTTGTTGGAACATAAGTTAATTTTTTACTCCAGGCACTGTGACGGACAGCAGCAGTCAGCGATACGCTAACGTACGCATCAAGGATTCATTCACTAAATTCTGGTTTCACACCAATAATAGATTTTCATGTTGGTTTTGTTTTTTTTTAATTGACCTGTTAAAACCATTGGGACCAAAGCCCTAAGAGCGGCGATGAACCAGCGCCCCATTTAACCTCCAGCTGATTCATGACGGTCCGCTGGCTGTTCAAGTGGTGGAGCGAGAACGCCTCTCAGAGAGTTGAAAAAGTACCTGAAAGAGCGATCTACGCAGAAACGGATGGGAGTTTTTGACACTAAGCCAAAGGCTTGGTTGCTGTAACTGCTATCTGTGGTTTTACCTAAAGGGGGAATCACCTAAAACAGTGAAATTAAATTACTTTTTTCTTGTTACAACCGTAACATTTTCCTCAAGGTTCTTTGGTGACTTTGGTGCAAGCTTTTGTTTTTTTTCTTTTTTCTTTTTTTTTAAAGTTAAAACAGATCGACTAGTTTTAGTACCCAAACTAAAGTCCAGATTATCCTCTTGGTTTCCACCGCTGCCTCCCCAACTTTTCTCGTTATGGTTAATGACGTTAACAGGTAATAGCATTTGGATTGAGCGTGGCCCTGCAGCGTGCAGGTGGGTCCAGAATAAGAGCCATGAACGGTCTGGTTGGAGATAAAGACGTTTTTCGACAGATTAAAAAAGCACATGTAATGGTTGCATGGAAAAACAGCTGGTCCACCTGCACACTAGGCCACTCTGTAAAAAACCGCCTACTTAAAAAAAAAATCTAAAAGACAGGTAACATGTTACTGGAAGTACCTGGAGCTTAATCAAACTCTGGTTTCAGAGGGGAAGGAGCTGGTCGTCCAAAGGCTGGAGAAGCCCCTTACGTTATAAGTATTCATATTTTAAGAAACGAGAAAGAATTTTCAAAATCTTTCGTCAACCTCCTAAACAGGTAATTGTACACATTTTCCCTCCAGGCAGAGAGTTTATGTCGCAAGATGTAAAATTTATGTTACAGAGACTTTAGCGGGACGACGCTGAAACCTGGTGGTGGGCGATCAGGAATCGAATTGCTCGATGACAGCCCCAGCTCGGAGCGGGTGGGCAGGGCACGTATATCATCTCCTAACAAAAACACCTGTAAAATCAACACGACAGAAAACCCGACTCGGCGTTAACCACGGCTTCCGAAACGCGCTACGGGTAAGTATGAGAGAGATGCCTTTTTATACGAGTCCAGTGGTGCACCAAACCCCCCAGAGGTCTTTCTCACAGAGAGAGGAGAAAAACGCCCGGGTGTTTTCCTCGCACGGGTAACACCACAACCGCATTAATCTCACGTTTGGGAGAGAAGCCGGGAGCCTCAGTCGCGGCAGTCCCTCCACCTCCGAATACCCGCTCCGCAGCTGCCCGCTGGAACCCATAACAACCCTAATACAAAAATACCTTTTGAAATTTTGGACAAATGCATTAAAAATAAAAAAATCACCATCCTTACATGGGCAGAACACATAGATGAGGAATGAGTTATTATTCATTTCCATTAATTCAGAAAGCTTAGCACTCCAGTAGAGCTTCGCTATCCTGGGATACTTGGGTTATTTGGTCAGCACAAAACTATGAAATGAATAACAAATTTTCCGCTCTTCACCAGCACGTTATAAAGGTCTGACCAGTTATTGAGATTTTACCCAGACAGAATATTGTTTCAAACTCAATAACCAGCAGATGCCAATTTTAAAACCTCTACCTCTCCTCATACACATACCAGCAATTCAAATGAAGTCGATTTTTGTTGTAAATGCCCTACGGCTACGCTGCTGACTGAGTACAGGCAGACTTCAGTCCCAGAAAACTCGTCATAAGCAGAAACTGATACATTTCAGCATAAGGTTTGGGGTTTTTTTTTTTTGTACCACGTTGAAGTGCAACACGAGCCTTATCTAGACTATTTAAAGGTCAGAGTGCCGGATTTTTTTTGTGCTGATACGTGTACTTCCATAGTCTTCAACACTCAAAGCAGCTGACTCATACGGACTCGGGAGGTTGGTACTTTCATAAGACATACGGAGATGTTTTGGGCGTAATTTAACGTGATAACCAGACTCCTATAACATTACGTTCTGGAGTTAGCAAGAACTACTGGAAAAGGACTTGACAAAAAAGTGGGGTGACTTGAAATTATTATAGGTCAGTCCTTCTCACCAATTTCTGCTTGTTTTGTTTTGTTTATTTTGCCAGACGGCCAGTCCAATGCACTCTATTCGAGACCCTCTTGCTCTTCACCACTGTCCCCTCTGGCATCCATTCTTTTTTCTTTATGGCTGTTGTAAATTCTCCTCATCTCTTCTTCGTACTTGATAAAATTTTCCCCAAACCGTGTCCATGCTTTGTATGGAACCGTGATGGTATTACGGTAGGGCGGCCTCACCTCACTTACCTTCAGGAAAATGCCGTACCTGTTGGATCCCACGTCGAAGTAGAAGCGTTTGTTGTCCACTCGGAAGGAGGTGCCCTCGGGGAGCTCGGGGGGCTCATCGCCTCCCCCCCGGCGATCCTCTATGTCCCCCTCGCCGTATTCTTCGATCAGCTGGACCAAAGCATCCCTGAACTCGATCATCCCTTGCGCTGGAAGGACGATCGTCTGCTCCTGTCCCAAGCTGTGGCCAAAATAACCCATCATGCCAGGTCCCCTGCTCATGGTTTGTCTAATCCGCAAGAACCGTCCCCGCTGATTCTCCTTCAGGTCCAGGTAATACTTTCTGTTGTCCCTCTCGATGTACTCCGTTTTGAGGACGCTGTGAGGGTGCTCTTCGGAGCCCACAGACACCGGAGGCGAAGGCGGCGGGTGCTGCTGTCGCCTCCGGGGATGCTGCTCTTTGCCATTGCTGTGCTCGTGCCGGTGACCGTGGCCGCCTTTCAGGCCCAGGTGGGCGTAGTGCTCGATGAAGTCCCCCAGGCAATCCTTCAGCTCGGCGGCCACGGACAAGGAGAGGGTCAGTTTGCTTTTCCTGATATTGTCCTGCCTGCCTCTTCCTATCCAGACCTCGGCGATCTTCAGGAAGCGGCCTCGGGAGCTCTGTTTCACATCCAGATAAAATCGCTTTTTCTGGATGTCCACCCTCTTGGAAGCCAGCTCCTGGATCTCCATGCAGCCCCCCTGGGAGGAGGCCGGGTAATGGTACTGCTGCTGGGACTGGGAATAAATGCTCCTGTGCAGGCCAGAGCCTCCCAGGTTTCTTCCTCCTCCTCCTCCTCCTCCTCCTCCTCTCCCTCTTTCCATCTTTACCAATCAGCTGGAAATAATACATAACAGAGACACAGATGACAACATCAGCATCAGGGGCCTGCTCGGCTTCTCGGCGGCGTCTCTGTTCGGCGCTGCTCTCCCTACAAAGCCGCCTGCGTCCCTCTCCGCTGCCACGGCACGCAGCATCGCAGCAAAAGGATCCCGGGTGCTCTTCCCCTCCCCTGCTCCGGCTCCCGCCGGCCGGCCGACGTCCTCCCAGACAAGGGAGCCTTCCTTCCAGCGGCAGGCTGGCCCCTCGCTGTCTGTCCCCCCCTCCCCGGCAGCCCTCCCTGCCCTGCAGACCTCTCTGTGCCCCCCTGGTCCAAGCATGGCAGCCTGTCCCCCAGCCCCGTCCCTCTGCCACTACAGACCCCTCCAGCTGCCCCAGCGTCCGCTCCCCCCCAACCCACCCCCGGTGCTCCCGCTCCCCGCTGCAGGGTCCTCCCCCACGCTGCTGCGTTTCCCCTCCATCACCCGCTTGTGCCCTTCCGCCCCAGGGCACTGGGGGGGCACTGGGGTCCCCCCCCGCCCCCCCCCCCACCCCCCCCCCCCCCCC
>VZTQ01010669.1:24536-48716 GCA_013400755.1 Pelecanoides urinatrix | reverse complement strand
GAGGAGACGGCCGGGCCGCGGGGGGGGGGAGTGGGGGGGTGGCGCAGAGCCGGCTGCCTCCGTGACGTATTAAACGCGCGACGCGCCATGACGCTGAATGCGTGAGCCGCCGCTGGCGCGCGGGTTGGTGCTCGGTGAGCGGCGGCGCTGGGCCCGCACCGGAGCGGGGCTCCGTGAGGGGGGGGGGGGGGGTTGAGGTCTCTCCGGTGCGACAGGGGAGGCCGGAGCGTCGGCGGGGGGTTGTGGAACGGGTCGCCTCCCAGCCCGCCGTCGGTCCCGGCCTGCTGCGGGCTCCGGCGGGCTTTTGGGACGCCGACCCCGGCGGCTGTGGGGCGGGAAGGGTGCGCGCCGCGGCCTTCCTCCCCTACGGTACCGGGAGGCGGGCGTGAGGGCGGGGTGGCTTCCTGAGGTGAAGCTGCCCGCCCTGAGGGGGTTCTCGCCGCGCGGGTGGGCCTGGGGTGCTCGCTTCGTGCCCGCCCGGAGGTGAGGGGAGCTGAGGCTGCCGTTTTCCCCTGAAGAAATAAGGCGGGTTGGCCCCTGTGTGGAGTTTTTGTCGCAGCTCTGCTGCCGGTTGTCCTGAGGGCTGGCTTGGAGCAGGTCTCGCCATAGTCGGTTGGCAGGTGCCCATGCAGTGCTTAGCGCTCAAAGTTCAGGGTCCTGGTTTAGCACCGCGGTGAGCAGCGCCTGCTCGTGTGGGTACCAAAAGCGCTCTTCAAATTTTAGCTGTTTTTTTGCAAAATGCGTTGCTAGAGCCGTGGGGTGGCAGCTGGTGATGTGGGTGCTGCAGGGTGTTCTTTTTTTGTTTGTTTCCAGCCTCTCTGCTGCTTTTTCGTGATTCCAGCCGTTGTAGTTTGTAGGAACAGAGTGGCTCTAATTGAGGCATCTTGCTAGTGGCTGTTTTGTGACTGGTTTAGTATTAAAATGCTTTTTGAAGTTGCCTTTGAGGTGGTAGTGCATTATGCTACCGCGGAAGGCGACAGGTAACCGAGGGGAAACTTCTGCCTAGCCTAGGTAATCAATTGAAAAATAAAAAGGCATTTTTGAGTACTGAGGAACTGAAACAGCATGATTTGCCTAGGATTTGTGCTTTGTTGTTGGTGAGGAAGTGCAGCTGGAAAGTATGTTTTTACTAAGACAGTAATGGTCCGATTGTGTTGTCAAAGTATGTTGGGTGCGTGGGGGCTAGTGGGAAGAAAAAGGATGAGAACTTTCTTTGTTGTGAACTTTTTCCTCCATGTCCAGGAGGATTTCTAAGTAGCACTAGAAGCTGTCCAGGAAGAAGCTGGAACAGCTCTGGTCCACTCATCATATGCTCATAACTAAGAAATCCTGCTCTGCTTCCCTGAAAAAACAAAAACAAAAACAAAAAAAAACAACAGTTGTCAGGGCTGAAAATCTGCTGTTTTGGACAAGGTGTCTTCCTAATTTAAATCTCTTCAAACTTCTCTGTGGAGTGCTTTCCTGTTCCATGGGATGTGCCCTGATGCCTTGGGAATAGGCTGCCTCTGCTTGGTGAGCTCATTTTGTTAGAACTGGGGGCTGACAAATTCATAAGTAAGCTCAGCTATCACCCAGCCTGCACCAGAGAGCTTAGCAGCACGTGCCTTGTTTGGCTGTAGTTTGCCCTAGAAATTCTGCGTGGTTTTACTTATCTCGGTTGAGGGCTCGCAGCCCTGAGGTCCTGTGCAGCGAGTGCAAGCCTCGGGGCAACCTTTGTGTGAGTCTGATAGTGCTTGTTTTGAATTTGAGGTTGGTTTTTTTTTTTTTACTTCATTAGTCAGCTAATGCAGCCGGTAGCTTTTAAGCTAGGTGGCTGCTTCCTAATCTGTCACCTAAAACACCAGAACAATTGGCCAGTTAACGAGGCCGGTGTTGACCAGAGATGGCAGTAGGTGTACTCTTCTGTTCGAATCACTGATCTCCTTTAAACTAGACTGAACTTCATTTCCCAGAAGGAATTTAAGATCTTTTCCTGGTTTTTTTTTTTTTTTCCTTACAGACATGTGAACAATAATATAATGCCTAAAGTTCTTCTGTCGTTTAATGCAGGCAGCTCTATAAATGTCCGTTCTTGTGCACAAAACATTTGAAGTTCAAGGTAGTCGTCTTCCGTAACCATGTTCTGGCCTGATGTTAGTAACAGCTTGTCTGCATACAAACTATTGACTCTTCTCTTCTTTTGTTCTTTTTTTTTTTTTTTTATGTAAAAGTCACAGAAATGTGGAGAAAATGGATTTGCTAACTACTAGTTTGCAGAATAAATATCCGCAGTGGATGCTTAGACAAAATCAAGAGAGAGTTTTGGGTGATAAAAAGGTACGTCATCATGTGATGGTAGGCTGCATAATAAAACAACATTGGACCACATGGTTTTAGTTAGAATTGTGCCTCTGGTATTTGTGAATGTTCACAGCTGTTTTGTCCGATGAACTGTAATTGATTTTAGGTACTCTTGCCTTATTAGTGGTTGAATTAGCTTGTTAAGGCCTTTTTTTTTTTAAATATCATGTATCGTCCGAAGGCTGTTGCTATTTTTTCTGTACAATTCCTTCGTGACAATCCTGAATTTTGGTGGCAAAACCACCCAAGTGTAAGGGAGCTTTTGATGCATTACTCCCCCAGCATTGTGGGCTGTACCCCAGCGAGGACCAGGAGTTTTTCATTTTTATTATTTGAGAGGTCAAAACGCAATGACTTCGAGTTGTAGCCTGGCAGGGGAGCTTCTCCTGGTAAGGCCCTCCGGCTTTCTGCATTTGCACATGTTGAGTATTTCAGAAGGTTTTGCAGCTCAGAAGCATCAGAAGAATTGATCATCAAGATAATGTCAATTACTGGTGTTCCAAGAAAGTTAATGTGTTCTCGGGTAGTTTTTTTCTGTATATATGAGCAGTTTTGGTATAAAATTTCCCACTACAAGGGACCCCACCTGTAACAAATTAAACTGCTTTAACAATTAGAAAACTAATTAATGAGAGAAAAGCAGAAGACACAGTTGAGCAGTTTGCTTTCTATGAAGTGGGAGTGAAAAATTGGTAGCATGGATATTAAAAAATGTCAGGTAAAACCCACATGACGCTCATTTGCTGTGTTACGGCCTCTGTACTATGGCACTCGGCCTCAACAAGCTCTTAGAGGAAGGGTTTTAATTAAACTTCCACCCTTCGTTAACTGGAGTAAGTGTTTTGTTGTGCAAGCATAAAATCAGCAGTATCTTTGTTTGTTTCAGAATCTCCCCTTTCCAGGCAACTTAGTGTTTCTGAAACTGTATTAAAGCCTGTTTTGTGTATCGTGGCCTTTTCTGATTGACAAGATTTTCTTCTTCAAGTGTTATTGTGTGGTAATTAATCATATTTGCTATTACTGACATGGTAGCTTACCTGCATATTTTCAATCAACCTGAAGATTTTTCAGGCAGGTCAATGTTATCTGAAGTTTTGCTGTTCGAGAAGTTTATCAGTCAATAATTTTTAATAAATACACTTCTGAAAGGGGGGAAAAAAATGCCAACTGGAGTGTTACATTTCACCTTGCCTTGTGTGCTTCGAGCTTCAATTTGTAAATCGTTATGCATCAGTTGATGGAGGGTATCGGTCCTTTAAATATTGCACATAGTTCTAAATCCATGGAGTTAACTTAGACGTTTGTGAAGTTTGTCACGTGTTTTATCTTAAGTCAAGTGGGGTGGCTGAAATGTGGGACTGAGGAAATGGGGAAACTGAGCTATTGCATACAGCCGTACCGAAATAGAGATGCGACCGAGGGTTTTAGCCTGACTGGATTTGAATGACTTGAAAAATGACTTAATAAAATATTGTTTATCTTGAAGTATTTTTTTCCTTAAATTTGAGCTGTGCAAATGCTACAGCATTTTAAGTAATGTTGAGGGGTTTTTGACAGTGTCAAAAATGGATGTTTTCCATAACCTTGTTCTTGGAAAACAACTGAATCTCTGTGGTGGGAAGAATCCAAGTAAACTAAATTGAGGTAAAAACTCAGCCTGCATGATTTTAGCCCGAGTGCTCGGAGTTAAGCAAAGAATTCGGGGCATGAACCCGAATGTTTTCATAGAGGGGAGGTGTAACGCTATTTTTAGTTGAGGGTGATAGTGGCCCTGCCTGTGGAGCGCAGCTCTGCTGCAGGGTTTCAGTCACCACCGGGGCCAGCCTTGCTGGGATACAGCATTAAAGCTGCACGCAGGGGTTGCGGTGCTGATGCATCTCAGTGGCAAGGTTAGGTGTTGCCGATAACCGAGCCTCTTCCAAATGTTGTTCGACAGAAGTCTGCTGTTCAGAGGAGCGTTTTGGAAGACGGGCTGCCGTTCCTGGAGTTCAGCGGCTCTGTCGTTTACAGCTACGAAGCCAACGACTGCTCCCTTCTCTCGGAAGATATCAGGTAATAGCTCTTACTCTGTTCTGTTTTTTCTTTTTTTTTTTTTGAGTGCTTTTTCCTTTTCAAAAAGGACTTACCTCTACTCTCTGTCTCCTTCTCCTGGCTGATTGTGCATGCAGTGTGTCCAGTGGTCAACAGTTCAGCCAGAGAAAACATCTGGTCTTAGTGGCTGTTTTCTTGTGCGTGCACATGTGTCTTACTGGTTGCAAGCATAGACTGAACCTATTTCTCATGATGGTCAGTTATTCTTGTGAGAGAGATCCCTGGTTCATCTGCAGTGTGTGGTGGTTTAAAAATAAGTCTCCGTTGTGCTACGCAGTTATAGTTTCCCATTTGGGCTTTTCATGGGAGATGCCATCGCTGAATCTTGCAGTCCCTTTAAGCAGAAGCAGTAAAGGCTCTAACAAGCAGAAGCGGTGAAGGCTCTAATGCAGGTTCTTTGCGTTTCGCAGTATGGAAAATTCCATGAACTTCAGTGACTTCATGGGGAAGTATGAGCTGTAAGAAATAAAGCATATGTGTTAATTCATAATTGGGGACTTTATGTTTGAAGAAAAGGAAGTAAATTCATGATGCTAATAGATTATTTTCCCCCCCCACTTTTTGCATAGTGCAGCTCACGTTACTGGGGGAAAAAAATGCTATAAAAAACTTTCAGTGCAGTGGGACAGATCAAGAACAAGCTTTCAAGGAATATTAACTATTCCGTCATCTCTTGTATCTGGCTATTTCCTGGGGCTTGCTATGCTACTGTTTGCATGCAGTAAGATCTGCTGAGGTTTGAAGGGTTTCTTGTAGCTTTTGGGACCAGCAGGAATTTCGCCTCCTTACAGTCTTGATTTTAAAATGGTTTCTGTGTGCTGTACATGTGAAAGGAAAAGATGGACTGGCTGTGATTCCCTTTATCATCTTTATGCAAGGTAACTTAAACCTGGTATTTTAAATATTGGTAGAAGAACAGTTAGATGTGAAGAATATCCATTTCTTTTCAGGCAGAGTTTATCGGATGGGGATGCTATTGGATTTGATACTGAATGGCCACCATCATATACTAACGGAAAAAAGGCGAAAATAGCTGTAATCCAGATATGTGTGACTGAGGAGAAGTGTTATTTGTTTCACATCTCTTCAATGTCAGGTACTGTATTTCCTCTCTTCTTATGAGTTATGGCATGAGTTGCACTCTGTTTCTTGTGATTAAGTTTGAACTTAAGCCGTGAGCAGTAGCTGATATTTCACACTACTTTGGGTATTAAAAATATGTCTTCCTCCTTCCCTTTACCGCCTGTAATAAAGGGATTTATTCTTTGACTATTGCCTATGTATATCAAGGGGATCTTAGCCCAAGTCTTGCCCTGTGTGCTGCCATACAGCATCTTAGGTTCTGAACAGGGCAAAAGAATCTTACTTGAGGACTATTTTTCTCTCCGGGAAAGAATATTTTAATTCTGTTTTAAAAACTTCATTCCCTGCTCATATAATGAGCTTTCTGTTTAGTGCCAAAATAAACTAACCTGTATTTAGCAGGCTGTGTTTCTTTTTAATTTGGCTTCAATAACAAAAACCCTCAAAAATTATGGCAGTCGTGCTGTTTGTTCCCAATACCTGCATTTTGTGACATTTCTTTTCAGAAAGAATACTGGATACCTGGTGTGGTGCAGCTGTGGGGAGAGAAGGGGGGGTGCTCAACAGAGTCTGAATTGGTTATGGATGTGAATAAAAGGTTCCAAATAGGGAAAATAAGAATGAGAGAAGGAGGCTGCTGTTTTATAACCTTTGGTTTGAATGTTAGATTCAAACTATGCCTGTGAGATGTCTCTGCTTTCCCTGGGGTGTGCATGCTGAGGTATAACAGAGATAATTTTAATGTTGCTGTTCAATCCTTTGTCATTTTTAGCAAATGGGGTGGAAAATTTAATTGCTGGAGGCTACTCAGTCCAGGAGGCAGAAAGGTACAAGTGCACAAAAGGAAAAGACTTGAGGAAAAGAAGCCGAGGGAAGAAGAGCCTTAAAGAGCTGAAATGCTTTTGATGCCAAAAGTGAAGATGTTTGTGTGTTGACGCTGAGTACTGTTGCCTGTGGGCTACAGTGTGTTACAGCAGGAGATGGTGTTTCCTCCTGAATCATTTTCTAAAATTTTTATTCTTGCCAATGGGAGATGCACTTTGAACTGAGTGAGATGTCAGCCTTTTTGCAGGAAGCAGAACCATTGCTGCTTATTATGCACAATACATTTGATGTACAGAAATGTAGATGCTGGCAGAATTAACCAGTTGGATAAGACTTACTTTTTTTGTTGCAAAAAAGATAATGCTTCCTACTGCAGGAGGAAGAGAGCGGAGAGTTCTTGGACTGTGTATAAAGGACAACTAAATATATTTATCAGGAAGATTCTTCATAGTTTTCCATTTCTTAATCTTTTTTTTTCCTTACAGACTGCTAAGAACATGTGGCCTGTTTCTCAGATTGTAGCCTTTGTATAGTCTTGAACTTAGATCTTTTTAGTTCATACAGTCACTTTTCTAGAAATGACGTGGTGGAAATGGAGCACAAGTCCTCTACTGGGAAGTCTCTGTCCTTGAAGGTTTTCATTATGATATTCTCCAGTGAAAATCACTTGTTCAGTAAGTCAGCTGCATATGTTGCAGGCTTGAATTCAGCTCAACTGTATTTAACTCCTCCACAGAGGATTTTTCCATATTGTGTTATGGCTGAGGTGCTTTGGCAATGTTGTACTTTGACTGCATCTTACAGCACCAGGTTACTACAGTTCTGTGGCTTTTTAATGGTAATTTTTTAACGCTTTGAGTTGGACCTGCAACTTCACAGTCCACAACGCAGCTGATAATGGCTGTAGTTGCTATAGTTGCAGAAGTGTCTGTGTAGTGTGTCAGTGGTAGCCATGGAAGTGTGGAGAGAGTTGTGTAAAAATAAAATCAGCGATGCAAAGTGATTGTTGAAGCATATAAATATGTATTACAGCAGCAAAAAGGTGAGATTTGAGATCAGAACCAAGCCAGATAGTAAGTACTATGCGTTTGTGCAATACTGGGTTTGTAGGTACTAGAATTACACTTGAGACGAAGGGTATCCAGCTGTGGGTTCCTGAGGGTATGTATTATATATAATAAGATGCTCTGAATTTTAAAAGGAAGCAAACACAAAGGGGAGAAAAAAGCTGCTTTCGTTCAAGTGTCTGTGGCTATTGCCTCCTGTAGAAATCTAGATATGAAAGCTGCATGCTTTTACTCAGTCCTGTGAACTTGAAAATACCCATTGATCCAGGATTGCTGTGCCATTAGTTTGGGATAAATCAAAATATAATACTTAGCGTCTGTGCACATCCTTGAATAATTTTCTTCTTAAGAGTGACTTGTCTGGGCTTGGCGGAGGATCTGGTTGGCAAATTCTCTTTTCCAAATGCACTTGTTGGACCAGCCCAGCGTTAGCACTGAGTATGCCTCCACAGAATCTCTTTTCCTGGTGATTCCCCATGGTTATGGTTTCAAGTGTTATCCGGGAATGTGAAACAGCAAAAACTGGGAAGGAATAATGTGGAAAATAGCAAAATATTGCATTTGATTTCATGAGCATCCAATTCAGACAATCAGAGTATCAACAAGAGGTTGCCTTCTTGTAATGTGATATAACTATCAGTAAGACAAATGAGTTAAGGTGGTTTAACTTTATTACTTGATTTGTTTTCAGATGCAAAATAAATTTGTTGATTTCAAATATTTCATTCCTGCTTGTTTGTAGATGATACATAACAACCAATTGATGTTTCCGGTCATTCCATAGTACAAACAGTCGCATAAACAGAGCAACTTTGGGGGTTTTTCCTCTAAAAGAAAAGGCTTTTGCAGATGGCCTTTTGGCTGGGATTTTGTCATTTCCATTAGACTTTCTGGCATCTTCCAGTATTTAGTTTCTCATGTTTGGGCTTAATCTATTTTAGGTTTTCCCAAGGGACTCAAAAGACTGCTTGAAGATGAAACAATTAAAAAGGTTGGCGTAGGAATTGAGGGAGATCAATGGAAGCTGATGAGTGACTTTGAAATCAAACTGAAGAGCTTTGTGGAGCTGGCTGACGTTGCTAATGAGAAAGTAAAACTTAAAATCTTTTTGTTGTGGGAGGGAATCTTGTTATTGTGCTGTACAAAAGGAGGCTTCCTTGTCTTCATAGGGGTTCAATTCTGATAGCCAATGTATTCTAGAATAAAGAATAAAGCAGAGTTGTCCTGTAACTTAATTTGAAAAGTTAAAAAAGAACTCTAAAGAAAGTCTGCAGAACTAAGTACTGTCTTGCAATGAGCCAGTTCTTAGTGAACATTTGTCCCCTTTCAGGTCTGTTCACCTTTTGCATTTACTAAGTATGGCTTTTTAATTCAGCTGCAGATATATTTTCTTTACATCTTAGTGATGGAAACGGCCAGATTGCCAGTAGAACCCTGACTTGACACAATGGTGTACTTGACCCAGAAACAGCTGAACCTTTAAAATAAGATGCAAGAAAAGCTGCGGAGGCAGTGAGGGACTGATGGCTGTTTGAAGGCAGGCAGCCCTCCTGCCACGGCTTGCTTGGTGCTGGAAGGAAGCATCAAGGTCTTCCTTGAAGTCCTACATGCGGAGGTGTTTGCCAGATGATCTGGAGCAGTAGAAATATTTCTGTTTCCCTGACTCTGAAGTTGGTGTCGCCTCTGCTCTCACGTGGGTGCAGTTGCCGGTGCCTGATGACCCATCGCTCAGAAGTAGTGTTGCATTTGGCACACCCTGAATTTCAGTTTAGTTGGATTTTTGGTTGATACCATTTGATGTAGGGAGATGTGTGCCGTCTTATTAGGGAAGAGCAAAAGGTTTATTACCTTCCAGATCATCCTGCCATACTTATGTCTAGCGTGTTCCTTAAAGCTTTTCTGTTTTTTTGTATATGCAAGGCTTTTTCTGACCTCTACTCCGTCTCTCCATGCGCTTGTCTTTCCTTCTGTGCATTGTTTTGTTTGGTACGATAATAGCAACAATTGTATTTTCCTGGTGGAGGACAGGTTAATGCCCACAATAATACTATTTATAGCTTCCTCAGTTCTGTGCTTTATGTACCCTGTGTAATTAAAGCACAGTGGGGGAAAGGGGAGCGTGATGCATCGTCAGCATTTGGGGCAGGGCTCTCCGTAGGAGCCACCTTGAAGTTTCAGTTCCTGGTGGGTTGGACATTGTACAAATTAAATGGTTTTGCTCAAACAATAGAAGGAGATGTTTTTTTTTTCAGACTTGGTGTTTCCTCCATTAATTCCCCTCCTTTTTTTATCCCAGGGTCCGACTGCAGGATAATTTATTATGAAGATGAGTAATCTCATCTCCGATAGCAGCTTTTAAGTCTTCTGCTAAAAAGAAAACGAACCAAAAATAAACTTGAAAGTGAAGCTTGAGAGAAGAAAGAAAAGGGTTATGTATAATAGCACAATGCGAGGGGGAGGGCTGAGGGAACCTAAAATGAACAGTTGGTAGGGTTTTTTTATACCAGATTTAAGGCAGTGAGCTGATAATGTTAGGCTCGACCATTCTGCATGTTTTGCAAGTGCTCACAAGCTGGAATAGCAGAAGGCTGTGCCCGTGAGTCCTGGATCCTTGGGGTCTGAAGGAAAGTTTCCCAAACTGGCTATTAAGACAATAGCATGTAGCAACTGTGATGGACAAGTAGGATTACAAAAGCAATTGAAAACAGCAGTGTGGTGGGGTGACTTCTAGAGACTTCTGGTGAACTGCTTCCCAGCACACTGAATAGTGGTTAGTGTGGTCTAAAACTGAGCTCTCTTGCTTGCGCTTGGTTTCAGACTGGCAAAAGATGACAAAACGCTTACAGGCAGACTTGTTCCTGTGTTTATGGCAGATAAATTCCTGATGTTTGATATTGGGTTTCTCTAATTAGGTAGGCAAATAATAAAAAAAAAATCCTGGAGGAGAGAGATATTGCTGTTTAAGTCTTTGGCTTTTATTTTTTCAACCCAGAGACTACATTGTACAGGTATTTACTATTTTTGGTAGTGTGACAATACCGCCTCACATGGCGTGGACTCATCTGGCCCAGCTTGACAATGTGGGCACAGTTTCAGGGCAGGGAAGTACAGCTTTTGAATGGCCAAACTACCTTTTAGTACAATGAGAGCAGAATTAGGCCTGGAGAACTCTTACTGCTTTGAGAAACTAGTTCGTTCTGACTAACCCAGAGCTCTCTGCTTCTAACGAGGGATTAAGTATGCTTTGCCACTGCTAGGAATACTTTCTGCCAGGTCCGATTGCTTTCCCCTTTAAACAAGTCCTCTGGTTTTTTTCTTTCCCTAGCTGAAATGTAAGGAGATATGGAGTCTAAATGGTCTGGTAAAACACCTTTTTGGCAAGCAGCTTTTGAAGGATGAGTCTGTCCGTTGCTGTAATTGGGAAGAGTTTCCACTCAATGAAGAGCAAAAATTGTATGCAGCCACAGATGCCTATGTACGTACAAAAGATCACCATTCTACCCATATCAAGAAATTCCTTTTCTAATTTGCTGTTAGCTGCTGTTTTTAACACCTGTCTACTACGGAACTTAATGAACTTAGGAAGACTCAGGTCTGCTGTGGATATGGGATGTTTAAAGGTGGAAATGCCATCAAATAGGTTGCTGTCCAATTCCTTGTCTGTCTTAAGTTTTTAAATGTCCGTGTTCATCCAGAGCTTCAAACTGTCTTGTCTGTTGAAAATAATACTGCTGGTACCTGACTCACTAACCTGTCTTGTTGCTGACATAGCTTGAAGAGGTTATTATGGTGAACATTTCGCGTAGAAAATTGAATGTAGATGGAATAAAGAAACCCCATTCCACAGCAGTCCTGAGACTCCCATGAGGTCCCTACCTCTTAATGTTTCATGGTGTTGCAAGATTTGCCTTTTTATGGAAGTCTATTCATGAAGCAGAGCTCCTGGAAGTTCTGCTGTGCTCTGAATGTGCCAAGTAACGCGGGCACCAACAAATGTGCCTGAGGAGTGTCTGTCCGTTTGGACTCAAGTTGTCACCTCAGGGAAGTGAGTTTTGATGGAGCAATCAGGTGAATTTTATAACTGTCTGTAGAGAGTAAGCCTAAATTCCTGCCCTATGATTATCTCACATAGGTGTAACGTGGCTGATGTGTATTTAAGTACAATAATTGTTTACGGAAGTGAAGAGCGGGCGATTATTTTTTGGTTCCCTTGTCTGCAGGTATTCACGGTAGCCTGTTAGCCCTTTTGGATGTGTTATCTAGTGGGGTTTTTGGTCATCTTTCTTAAGCTGCTTATGAACCAAAATCCTGCTAAATCTAATATGTGAAATGAAATTAATAAGCAACTTGGAAGAAATACAACCTTCTCCAGTGGCTAATACAGCAGAACCACGGTATGGATTACAAGGAAGGGAAATTTAGTTCTCCTCAGGCTTTTATTTCTGTGATGAGGTTAGATAGAGGAAGGGAAGTGGGACAGTGGTGTCGTCTTTTCTGACTCAGGAAACATTGCATATTTTCTGGTTTAGTTAAAAGTTAAACAGTGGAGGATTTAGCACCTCTTAAGAGTCAAACCAGCAAGGAAAGGAGCTTTATTTTTGATGTCTGGTGCAGCTGCTATGGCCAGCTTTTTCCAGGCAATGCCTCTTTCTCGCTATGCTCTGTTCACCTATCCTGCCTTTTTGGAGCCTCACAGGAAAACATGGGGGAGTTACTTGTTTTTTTCTCTTACTACTTTAAGATGCTTTGGTCTATGTCTGTAGCCTAATTAGCACATTCCTGGCTTTAGGCTGCATTTTCCTGTTTTAATTTATTATTCATATCAAGGTTCATATTAAGCGCTCAGAATCTATCTGAGTAGGTTCATAGCTATTCTCTTGGAGCACTACACAAAATCTGAATGAGGCGGAGCAGACGATGGGACTGGGAGCAGAGTACTTGGAGCTCTCAGTTTGCTGCTAACTTTAAAAAATAACCATGCTGGGGTCTATATAAGAGTATCCACTACAATGTGGACACCAGCTCAGGACTTTGCTTTTTGTGAAGCATTGTGTAAAATGTAACCTGGTTGTGATGAACAGTGCAGTAAGGCAGAACATTGACGGTTGTACGGCATGGGCCAACAACTCAGAATTTCATGTTCACAATATATTTGTGCCATGGTTTCTGAATTAATGGTTGGTTTTCTTTTTAGTTTCTAAGATGTTGTTTCTCTGCAGAGTACTGAGTACTAATTTTTTTCCTTTCTTTTGCAGGCTGGCTTCATCATTTACCAAAAACTGAAAAATATGAAAAACGGTGACAGGAAATTATTTTGTGTGAGAAGAGGTAAATTATACATTGAAGCATAAGGAATTTATTCAATGTAAAATTGAATATTCTATTTCTCAAGAGGTTTTTCTCATAGTCTCTTTGTGTCAGGATTGTCTGGCTTCCTAGTGATTAGACATTGCTTCCCGAAAGAGCAGATGGTAAAGGCTCTTAGATGGCCTGGGTTACCATACTGTGTAACTATTTTCCATAGTGATGTAGGAATGCAGTCTTGGTATGTTGTTTGTTTCTGCTGTATACAGAGGTGGTAGGAATTCCTGCTGTCATTCCAGTTAGCTTATTGAAACGCTTCAGTGAGTTAATTTCAATTCTGTTGATGCAGGGACAAAGATCTAGTTGAAGAAGAAATAAGATAACAAAAAAATACATGTTATGAAGTAATGCTTTTCTTGAGGCATATAAATAGAACCCACATTTTCTAGAGCAGCTTAGCATTATTCACTTAATTAGAAAAGTGATGCTAAAATTTTAGGTTTTGTTCAGTTCTGTGCTTCATAAGGAAATTTAAGTATTGCATGTAGCTTATGGTTGAAAAAGGGGCAGGGGGAAGTTTGTTTACTTTTTGTACTGGCTGAATTTAACTTTGATATAAAAGACAGAAGTGACAGTCCTGTCACCTTAGTATGAAGTGCAATTTTTTGGCCTTGGGTTAGTCGGTGTACCTGTGTTAGCAGCTCTTCACTGGAAGCTGGAGAGTATCCTGGGGAAGGATTCCTTTGTAATGGTCCAGTTCTTTATCCTTTTGCCCTGAGCATGTGTAATGGGCCACTGGAAGAGATGCAATGCTCAAGTATATGGAAGGCTGGCGTGGTTCTGCGCACTTGATATTGAAGCACTGGAAAAGGCTGTCGTAGCAGCTGTAGATACTGTAGAAATGCAGTTACCTGAATGGAACTTAATTGTGTGTAGATGTTAGACCTCAATTACTGTGAAATAACTCTGATGGCACTTCTTATAGATGACATGTTGTCAGAGGGTGTGAAGGAGCGCTTGACTTCACTAGCTGAAGAGATAACAGACCTGGCTTCTCGCATCCCTGACTCTTCTGGACAACTTGAAAATTTGCAGAGGTTAGATTTTTTTGCCAGCCTGTCTCTACTTTACCTGCGAGATCAGTGTTTTGTTCTTGATCCCTGAGGTCCCAGGCAACAAAATACATGTGTGTTAACAGCCGTCTCTGTAATCTGTGCGTCCTTTTCCAATAAAAGAAAGCACAGTACACTCGATGGGAAAATACTGTCTTTAGACGTAGGAACGTAGATTTTCACTGGTCTAACAGCAATGGGTTTGACACTGAACTCTGTTGAATTTATTCTTCTTGCTGAAATGCACAGCAAGACCTTCTTTAATAAATACTCAGGACTGAGGCGTGACTAATTACTAGAACTCTGGAGACTCGATAGAAGTGTGCGGGCAATACCACAAATGGTGTTTTTGGTAAGTCTTGATAGGTTTCCTTCAGTGTAAAGAAATGGAATGTTCTCGCAGAAGTGGAATGCCAATTGCATATGAGCGACGAGCCTTCGTGTGTGCCTTCTATATGCAGTTTTGGAGAAACTCTATCTGGAGATATAGGCTACTGTAGAATCCTCAGTTCTGCTTGCGGCTGAGATGTATGTAGTAACTGCCTTTATCATTTTGGTTTAACTTTCTTATTTTACCTTTTAGGGCTTCAGAAGTCCTAACTGACATATCGGAGAAAGTAAATGCCTTAAAAAGCACGCTGTTTGGTTCAGGTTCCTCGTCTGTACTGGAGAGGAGCTGTGGCGCATCTCCAATGAATCTTGAAGCGGGGTCAGCCGATGTTGAGGCACAAAAGGTTCAAATGCCTGAATTGGCTAATCACCTTGAAGGTGACTTCAACGTCTGCTCTGATGCTACGCTAGCTGGCCTCTGGGAGGGAGATGGTAATGAAGAAGGGGCAGGGAGAGGTAAAACTGTCGTTGAAGATGGGGCTGCAGCAGTCAGCTCTAAGGACGAAGCAGACAGGGATGATTTCATGTCACTAGACATTACTGAGGAAGAACTTCAGATCATGGAACTTCAGGCTGTAAAAGAACTGGTCAACGAAGCTGCGCCTGAGGTAATGAGAGAAGCCCTCGTTAATAATGGACATTTAGCAGAGGAAGTAATGTCATCCTTAATTTCCCTCAAGATTTTTGAAATTTCTATTCCTGAGAGAATATTAAGGTGGGCTGGAAGAAGGGATCGGAGTCTGGAAAATATTTGTGGAGGTAGTCAAGCCCTGAGCTGCTCTTGAGTGATGTGATTGGAAGGATTAGTACTGAATACAGAATCTCTAGATAGTCTGATTAGTCTTCCTCTTTCAGTTGCTAATGTGCTATCAAACAATTTCTTGCAGTATGGTGGCTAATTCTGCACTTGAGTTTCTCCAACTTGGTCATAAATAAAAAGCAGATGTTTTTTTAAGGGATCTGTAAATAGCAGTCCTTCTAGTGACTGCTGAATGTGGATTGATGCCTCTTAATCAGATTATAATTTCCTTATGTTCCAAGTGTTTCGCACATCTGGTGATACTACCATTTTTGTCTCTTACTACAGAGCCTTGTTATGTTCTAATAATTCTTTCAGATTTTTTTAATGGGCAGGCTTCAGAGCTGAATGTTGAGCTTAGTTATTTTTGGTAACAAGTAAAAGCATAAAGAGGAATGGTTTATAGTATGTACGGAAAATTGAAAGATTGTGGGTAAAATAGAAATAACTGCTGGTAAGAAAATAATTTTTTTTCTTAGGAAGCGTGCTCCACAGACAATGAACAAAATATTTCCTATTGTGTCATTGAAAGTGATGAAGAACTGGAAATGGAGATGGTTAAAGTGAGTGCCTCAGGGTTTTGTCTTTCTTTTTTTGTAGTGATGATGCTCTTGGGTCACAGTGGAGTGGAGTTGAGGGGAGGTAATATGAAGCAAAACGGTGTTGCTTACAGAAGGTGGACAGAATACTGTGGGGATTTCTAAAGAATTCAATTTACTAGTGTTACACTTCAATATGGCATCCTACAGCGTCTCTACTGTACCAGCTTAGACTTGATCCACCCGCTTACTGCATTTGTGTAGATAATAATTCATAAACGGCTCTGCTCTAGTGTAACACATTCACACCCTTGTCCAAGGGCTTGAGCCGACCGGGCGGTTTGTGCGCTGCAGGTGCTGCTAACCGGGGCTGTAGGTCAAACTGCTTTGTAGCCATGTTTTGCAGGCCTCCTAAAAAATGTTTCTAGTGGCATAACTTTAGCTTCCTGGAAAGAAGATATAGATGTTGAGTCTTATTTTTCTTCACCCTGTTTTTTTTCCTGATACCCCAGAAAGTGCTGGATGTATTTCGAGTCAAGTGAGTGAATATTTCCACCAGAGCAGTCACAAGTGTTCATGTGCTGCTACACATGTGAAGGTTAAGTGTGTTGCTTACAGCTAAGTAGGAAGCAAGACTCAAAGTTCTGGGGAAAAAAGTTGAATTTTCTTCTCTTCTAGATGGTTCTCAGTGCTGCATGTCAGTCTTGTATAAAAGCAGTTTTGGTCAAAAAAGCTAAATTGAGTAGAAGGGGTTTAGGTAGTGCTCCTCAGAGTACCATGTTTTGGAAACAATGAGTGTAACATGACATTGGAATCCCATCCTGGATGTTTCTGGGTTTTGTGATTAGCCTCCTAAGTCACTTATCAGTTAAAGTTGTGCCTTCATCTAGTTCAAAGTCAAAAACAACAACAACAAAAAATTAAAAAAAACCCACCCCCCCAAAAAAAACCCCAAAACAAACCTCAATCATTGGTTTTATAAAATAACAGATTCCTATGTCTTCAAAACTTGAATGACCTTTTAGCAAAGAAAATACCAAAGCTTTTGTAATAGTAACCCAGGAAATGGCTCTTGGAATTTGTATGCTACTGATAAAGTAGCTTGACCACAGTGCTTTTCTTTGTGCTGTGTGCCAATAGATCTAACTTATGCTGAAAGTAGATTAAAACTATGTGTCCCTGTATCATATTACCTCAGACATGCATTGTATCTACCCTTTCATGCTCAGAAGTAACTTTCTCTTCTGATTTCTCAGTCTTTACAAAATGTAGACGATTCCAAAGGAGTTTTAACTGAAAGAGAGTCCAATAAAGCCAGGACAACTCCTGACACAGAATTGAACGTTGATGGTGATGAAGATGAAAGCATTGAGGAAGAAGAGGAGGAATGTTTGGGTATGTTTTACATTATAGTGCATGATAAAATAAAAAACTCCTCCTCTGTCTGTGGAAGCAGATGTGGAAGCACAGTGACATTTTGTGCTTGGTTTGTTAAAGCAGAAAGTGAAAGCTCACCTGGGTTTTGAAAGGACTACTTGTCTGTGCGGCAAGACGAAAACTTAAAGGTGTCCTTGGCAAAACGTAGTTGACCCCCGCAGTGATCACTAGATGTGACGTATGCTTAATGGGAGTAAAACTGATTTGGGGATGTGGAGGTCATGTGGAATTGAGGGGACCTATTCAGAACGCAGCAGAGGGGAAGATAGTACCTCTGGTACATGCTTTTGTTCTGTTGTCCCACTACTGCTGCTTTGTGGCAGAATTCTTAGGAAGTTCTGGCTTGGGGGTGATCTTGACCTAATGCTTTGGAGCTGGCCCTGTGGAGACAAATCAAATGGGGGGGAAAAAAGGCTGAAATGTGAGGTGGAAAACACCTTGACTTGTTTGGACTGTCACTGTGTGAAAGCTTCCTTCTCTGGCTGTGTAAGTGAGACTGTTGACCTTCTCGCTGAAAGTGAGAGCATCAGCCAGGAGAAGAGCCACTGGATTCTTCCAAGCAGAACGTGGACTACTAGATGGGGACGGATGAGTTAATCGTTTCTTGGTTCAGTTCATCTCACTAAACAATAGCCAGAGAGGCTGTTACAGGGAATGTGTGCTTGCCCAACAGACAAAAACGAGGTGGTGATGCCATGCTTTCTACTGCTGATTGTTAATTATAAATTTCAACTGAGATGTTGAATATGTTTCTACAGGGTTCACAGCAAGATCAGGATCCCCTCGTATGTCGTTTTAGGACCATGACTTTGTTAGCAGCTTGCAGTGTCGGGTATTGATTAGTGTAACTTCAGTAGGGTTTTAAAGGCACGTACAGTAAAACATCTCTAGTACCTCGTCTGAACGTGTTGCAAATAACGCCGCTATGCATTACAATACCTATTGCTTTATTATCTCATTAATCAAGGCATGTGTTCTCCTCCTCATGCAGGGTTTCTGAGGAGCCTGTTTGCTTTTTTTTATCCTTTATTCTAGCCTGTAAATACCCTAAGAGTTTGTCACTCTTTTTAACTGGAGTTGCTCAAATCCTAGGCCCTGGGCATCACTAACAATGAGCAGAGTGTTAGTCAAGACAGGGCTTGGTCTTTTTAAAATGTCATCACAGATGAGGTTTTTCATCTTCTCTCATGCTAAAGATCCATTGCTGCCAGTACCTGGTGAAAGCCACATCACATGTCTGAAGACTTACTTTGGGCATTCTTCTTTTAAACCGTAAGTATGTATTCTGTTAAAATGTACACTCTAGAGTTAATTTTCTTGCTTTCCTTTCAACTCAGATGACTTTCTATTACTACTTACTATAAAAACCACTAACAAACTACGACCTGTCTAAAATCCTTAGGAAAAGAAAAACCACCTTTGCCACAAGAAGATGTCAGAATAAATCTTACGGAGAGTTAAGTACAATACTGTACTGCCACAGTAGAGGATGAGTGTATTGACTCTTCTGCTGGCATACCTCCTGTGATGGAAGCTTTGTTCTATCAGGTCTAGTTCAGGCGCTTTAAACAGCGAGCAACAAACTGCAAAGACATTATTCTCTGCATGATTCACTTCTTTAGTGGCGTTATCCCTTGTTATGTGGCTTTAATTAAGGAGGGACAGGCTTCTGTCTGTTTATCTAATGTGGAGTCGTCTCAATGCAGTATGTGCTTATGTTCTCGAGCATTGCTGTGACGGTTCTTAAGTTCAATGGGAATGGGACAAAATCTTCCTGGATGACTTAGTGGAACGCGTTTTGTGCAAGACAGCCTAAGAGCAACGCTTTGCAGGGGAAGCTGTTTTACTGAAATAAAATATTTGCTTAACTTCTGGAAACAAGAGGGGGGAATTTTTTTAATTGACCACAGTTATGCACACTTGCGAGACCACAAAAGGATGAAAATTGTTTGGCAAAATCGAGGTCCTGTTTAGAATCTCTTGTATTGAAGACAACTGTAGTTTTCACAGTGTTTGCAGATTGGTTATTAACGTATGGGAGACGTGGTTTGTTTTGTGATCCTCTGTGAATGACTGCGTCAAATGTCACTTGCCTTAGTCCTGTTAGAGGTCCCCGCTGTAACACTGGTGGGACTGCCTGCGGTAGCTGGAGTGTTTGAGTGGTTGCAGCCTGCAAAGACAACACTCCGAGGCAGCTGGAAGGGTTTCTTCAAGGTGAAGTTCAACTGAATATGCAGTTTCACAAAATTTACATGCTATGTGTCGTGGCAAAAATAAAATATTCCCCTTTGTTTAAATTAAAGGGTCCAGTGGAAAGTGATTAATTCTCTTTTACAAGACAGAAGAGATAATCTTGTCGTCATGGCAACTGGTAAGTTACCTTTACATCCTAAGAAGCAGCAAAAAATCTTTTCCTTTTTGGGGAGAGTAGGACTCAAACTTGGAGACTGTCCATGTGGCTTATGTGAGCAGCGTGCCCCGATAGAGATTGTGTAAGTCTGAGCCAGCTATGCTGGCTACTTCTTTTTCTGTCCTAGCCTTTGTCACTGACCTTGGCATAAAGAGGGGTATCGAATGGTATTTACCTTGCATCTTTGTTCTTCTACTAACAGAACAAACATCACTTGTTGTTTGTTTTTTTTTTTTAGGGCCCAACAAGGTGTTAGAATTGTCTTCTATAGCTGTATGTTATAGTTGCATAGAGAGGATGATGTTTCACTTCTGCCTTTTTCCTTTAAGGCTATGGAAAAAGCTTGTGCTACCAGTTTCCTCCTGTTTACGCTGGACGTACAGGAATTGTCATCTGTCCCCTTATCTCCTTGATGGAGGACCAGGTGCTGCAGCTGACGTAAGTAATGCAGTAGTAACAAGCTGCTGCTGTATCGCCTGTGGAAACCCACGGATTCTGCTTGTGGCACTTCTTGGTGTTTAAGGTTGCAGCTTTGTACAGCAAGCTGTTTGTGTGTCAGCTGTAAAGCATACATTTCTCAAGGAACACATGCAAACTGTGTAAATAGTCTAAGTTGACTGGATTTGCCAGCTAAGTGAACTGTAGGCTGAATTTGCAAAGGATCTATGTTGGTGGGTGGTTCCTGAAGGTGGATCCTTTTCGAGTATTTCTGGATTCACAGGCCCTTTTTGTGCAGACTGAACTGATGGAGGAGCTTCACAGGCTGTTTCAGCCTCTAAGAGTTATGTCAAAATTTGGTAGGGCTTCCTTTGGGCCTGATAAGTAACATCTGAACAACATACAGCTCGGAGCTGTAGGCCATTCAGATCAAAGTTAAGGCACAGACTTCTAAGACGGACAGTGTAGTAGGTCTCCTAACACCTGGCCTCTTCAGTTCTTAAAAGGTTTGATGGGGGAACTAGTGGGTGACACCGAATCGCTCTTACATGAGCAGTCATAGGTGTTGTCAAGATAAATATCTTGAATTTAATAGCTGATAATGCTTTCTCTACGTGCACTTGCTTTCTGTTATAATAGCTATTCGCTTCTGATGCTTTTTCATGTAAGCTGTGGGAATCGTGCTGAGTTGTCAAATTCATTCCTGCCTTGTCCAACTTGGAAAGAACAGGTCTTTTGTGAAAGATGGGATATGAGGATTTTTTGAAGTAAGGAATGTCAATTATGTGTGGTATTTTCTGCTGCACGTCGTGACTGTGAGCAGATGAAAGGCTGGACAGCCTAAGCTGTCACTGTAGCCAGCTCCTAGACTGAGTATTAGTCAGCAGGGTGTCTGTATGTATTCACCTTCTTTGGCTTTTACAGTGTTTTCCTCAATGGAAAGGGTTTTTTCACTACCTTCTCAGTGGGTCATTCATTTTGAAGGCTGAGGAGATGGAATTTCTATAACTTAATGCATTTCGGTAATATGTCTGTCAGTGCAGTTCTGCCAAGGACTGAAGCACAGAGGAATGAGGGGGGAGAAGCTATTGAAGCCAAGGGCTGTAATAAAGTGCAGTAAATCACTAATTTAAGAGGACAGGGGTTGCGGGGTCCTGAAAGAGGTCAAATATGAAGTAGCTGAGCTGGTAAGCCTAACTATTGAATCTGTCAAAAAAAGCAGCTGCCTGATTGAAAATTAGCAGGTGAGCACCAGTAGCTTGCAAAAGATTGAAAGGCGAGGCAAAAAATGGCAAGGTAGTAAGGCTTACATCCAAATGTGACAAACTGCATAAGGTAGTAGCTAAAGAAAATATACCTGCCGTATTTTCTTCTTTTGGGCATTTTATTAGTAAATTTAGCTCCTGTGCAAGGAAAACAGTCTTTATTTCTCTGATTTCTTCTTGCGCTCGTCAAGGGTGTGTTGTGGGGGACAGCTGGAGGGGAAGTGGAAGAGCATTTAGGTGGCAGGAATAGTCACTGACCACTCTTGCTTTTTCAAAAGGTTGTTCCCCACATAGATCCTTGGAAGAAAGTAGTCTCTGATCTCACAGCTTGAACTTCCTTTACAAAGTGCTGGCGTAGGCTGAAAGCTAAAGCAGAAAGCATCGAGAGTAAATCTGTTCATGACTGCGCTTTTCATTTCTGCAGAATGTCAGGGATTCCAGCTTGCTTGCTTGGGTCGGCTCAGTCGGAAAACATCAATGAACGCATCAAAGCGTAAGTCTTAAATAAGCTTTCTGGGACTGCAGGGTCTGACTTAGGATGTCTCCCTGACCTGTCATGGCTGAAAGTCTTAATCCTGGCTCAGACCTGGGACCTGGCAGGCAGTGATACTGGTTTTATTCACCCAGGCTGAGCATGCGGGAGGCTATAGCCACCCTCTTGTGCCCTCTGGGTGGGGACACAAGGCTTGTTGACTCAGCTTTATGTTGTGATTTATACACGATTTTACACAGGTCTTAGACCTATATTTGTCAGCTAGTTATCACAACAGTCCCTTCTTGTTCTAAAGGCTAGTAAATCTCTCCACTGCTTTTCTTTTTCCTGGAATGCTGCGTACTGCCTTGCTTTCCTACTCTTCTGGAATGCTTTCTACGGTCTTCGCTTCCTCTTGTTCCTTATCCAGAAGTCTGTACTTGATCTCATTTATATCTTCTAAACAATCATGGGTTTGTTTCATTTGGTTGAGTTGTCCGGGGTTTTTCCTTCTCTGACGGTATATTTTTTTTGGTGTTACAGGGGTCAGTACAGAGTCATATATATGACTCCAGAGTTTTGTTTGGGGAACTTAAACTTACTTCAGAATCTTGACCGAACTATTGGTAAGTTGGGAAAAAGGTTGTGGATGAGTTGGCAGGCAGCTTACATTAATAATTACATTTCAACTTTTTTTTTTTAATGCTTGAAAACGTTGCACCAGTTTTTTACCATTAATGAGCTCAGAGGCTAGTGTAGTGACTGCCAGTAAATGGTGTCGGAAGATCCTGTCGTTGATGAAAAAAGATCATATGTGAGTAATCTTTAGCATGGTTTTGGCCTGGGAACATTAGACAAGTTACTGGGAACAGAGGTGCTAAAACACTGTCTTTATATCACAGGAAGTGAAATGTATATCACTAAATATTTTAGCCTTTTAAGTGTTCTAATCTCTCTGATCTTTTTCAGAATGTAACAATGAAATTGTGGTTTGAAACACTATAGTGCATCTTAAAAATTCTCTTTTCATCAAAGATAATGCTTCCCTTGTAGGGTAAATTAAGGGCACTTAAACTCAAAGAATTTTTTTTATTAAGGAATTGTATTTCTAGTGCTGTAGGCAGGGAGGAATATCTAGGGAGAGGATGAGCCATCTGAATTTCTGGAGTCCCGAGAAACTGTATGCTTGGTCTCTCTGACACTAGGGTGCTTTGAACATGCAGATCAGAATGGGATATTGGTACTCAACTTGAGGCTTTTTTCTGATTTGGAAAAAGTAAGGTTATTTTCCAGTGTAATCTTTAACCCCTCTCCGTACATATTTTTCTGGACTTCGACTTCTCTCTCCACTGCAGACCTAAGACACACCTCAGATTGTTTTACAATCCAGAAAATAAAACTAATGATATCTGTAACCAGCGTTTGTGACTATTATTAAGAAAGTTTCAGGTGGGTGGGGGTGGGAAGAGGTTCTGTCACAGGTAGCTCAAGATTTTGACCCATTGTGAGGGATGTTGGAGATGTGGAGCTTGGAGAAGGCAGCAGAGGTGGTGGTAGGGGAGTCTGTAAAAGCTCCTAGGCCTTTGCACAAAAGAGGCCATTATAAAAAAGGGCTTGGAGTCAGTACAGCAGAAGGCATCCTAGAAACAAAAATTGAAGCTGGTGCCTTTTCCAGAAAGCTTGAAATTGAGCAGAATGGTGTGTTTGTGTTTTGTCACTTCCCGTGTTGGTTTGTTTTGTTAATGTGTCTGTGCTGTGGTTTTGTGCCCACCAGGTATCACTGTCATAGCTGTTGATGAAGCTCACTGCATTTCGGAGTGGGGCCATGACTTCAGAAATTCCTTTAGAAGTTTAGGGTCGTTAAAGAAGACTCTGCCATCGGTGAGGTTTTGATGTTTCATTTCTAATATCAGTCTTTTGATGTTGCTTTTTGGGTGTACTTATAATGCTGTTTTGGAGTTGACTCAGTGTCTGAGCTTTATGGGTGTTTTCCAAATGCTTCAATCAAGGATATTCTGAACTGGGACTACCAGAAACTTCTGAAAATGAAATTACTTTGTTGGATCCCTATGCTGTGGAAGATGATGTCCCGAAGCTTTTGGTTTAATATTGAAGCTTTTTTTTTTTAAAACTGGCTGGCCGAGTGGCTTGTAAGAGCTTGCAACTGTGATGTTTAGATATTCCTCAAGCATTTACTGCGTAAACTCAAAAACTTAGACCTGAACTTTACATGCTCTTCTTAAAAGTTTTGTCCTATGTTCCCTAAATCTAGCTAACAACATCAGAAAATTACTGCCGACTCGTTGAAGCTGTAACTAAAACACACATTCAGAATAAAACCCTGTGTTTCAACAGCATTGAAGCAGTGTTCTGTCCCTGTCTACTCACCTGAACAGTGTAGACCAAAGCTCTAGGAAGCAAAATATTAACTATGTTTTTCAAATAGCTGAGCTGATCCAGTGATCATTAACATATCAGTTTAGACTCAGGACTACTTCAGTTTTGTCTCATGTTTTCTTTTTTGGTTTAAAAAAAATCAGGGAGAGGTCTCAGACTTTTTCTTCTACTTATCATTGCAGGTTCCCATTGTTGCTTTAACTGCAACTGC
>VZTQ01010669.1:0-24491 GCA_013400755.1 Pelecanoides urinatrix | reverse complement strand
TATCCAGAAGTCTGTACTTGATCTCATTTATATCTTCTAAACAATCATGGGTTTGTTTCATTTGGTTGAGTTGTCCGGGGTTTTTCCTTCTCTGACGGTATATTTTTTTTGGTGTTACAGGGGTCAGTACAGAGTCATATATATGACTCCAGAGTTTTGTTTGGGGAACTTAAACTTACTTCAGAATCTTGACCGAACTATTGGTAAGTTGGGAAAAAGGTTGTGGATGAGTTGGCAGGCAGCTTACATTAATAATTACATTTCAACTTTTTTTTTTTAATGCTTGAAAACGTTGCACCAGTTTTTTACCATTAATGAGCTCAGAGGCTAGTGTAGTGACTGCCAGTAAATGGTGTCGGAAGATCCTGTCGTTGATGAAAAAAGATCATATGTGAGTAATCTTTAGCATGGTTTTGGCCTGGGAACATTAGACAAGTTACTGGGAACAGAGGTGCTAAAACACTGTCTTTATATCACAGGAAGTGAAATGTATATCACTAAATATTTTAGCCTTTTAAGTGTTCTAATCTCTCTGATCTTTCTCAGAATGTAACAATGAAATTGTGGTTTGAAACACTATAGTACATCTTAAAAATTCTCATTTCATCAAAGATGATGCTTCCCTTGTAGGGTAAATTAAGGGCACTTAAACTCAAAGAATTTTTTTTATTAAGGAACTGTATTTCTAGTTCTGTAGGCAGGGAGGAATATCTAGGGAGAGGATGAGCCATCTGAATTTCTGGAGTCCCGAGAAGCTGTATGCTTGGTCTCTCTGACACTAGGGTGCTTTGAACATGCAGATCAGAATGGGATATTGGTACTCAACTTGAGGCTTTTTTCTGATTTGGAAAAAGTAAGGTTATTTTCCAGTGTAATCTTTAACCCCTCTCCGTACATATTTTTCTGGACTTCGACTTCTCTCTCCACTGCAGACCTAAGACACACCTCAGATTGTTTTACAATCCAGAAAATAAAACTAATGATATCTGTAACCAGCGTTTGTGACTATTATTAAGAAAGTTTCAGGTGGGTGGGGGTGGGAAGAGGTTCTGTCACAGGTAGCTCAAGATTTTGACCCATTGTGAGGGATGTTGGAGATGTGGAGCTTGGAGAAGGCAGCAGAGGTGGTGGTAGGGGAGTCTGTAAAAGCTCCTAGGCCTTTGCACAAAAGAGGCCATTATAAAAAAGGGCTTGGAGTCAGTACAGCAGAAGGCATCCTAGAAACAAAAATTGAAGCTGGTGCCTTTTCCAGAAAGCTTGAAATTGAGCAGAATGGTGTGTTTGTGTTTTGTCACTTCCCGTGTTGGTTTGTTTTGTTAATGTGTCTGTGCTGTGGTTTTGTGCCCACCAGGTATTACTGTCATAGCTGTTGATGAAGCTCACTGCATTTCGGAGTGGGGCCATGACTTCAGAAATTCCTTTAGAAGTTTAGGGTCGTTAAAGAAGACTCTGCCATCGGTGAGGTTTTGATGTTTCATTTCTAATATCAGTCTTTTGATGTTGCTTTTTGGGTGTACTTATCATGCTGTTTTGGAGTTGACTCAGTGTCTGAGCTTTATGGGTTTTTTCCAAATGCTTCAATCAAGGATATTCTGAACTGGGACTACCAGAAACTTCTGAAAATGAAATTACTTTGTTGGATCCCTATGCTGTGGAAGATGATGTCCCGAAGCTTTTGGTNAATCCAGAAAATAAAACTAATGATGTGACTATTATTAAGAAAGTTTGAGGTGGGAGGGGGTTGGGGTGGGAAAAGGTTCTGTCACAGGTAGCTCAAGATTTTGACCCATTGTGAGGGATGTTGGAGATGTGGAGCTTGGAGAAGGCAGCAGAGGTGGTGGTAGGGGAGTCTGTAAAAGCTCCTAGGCCTTTGCACAAAAGAGGCCATTATAAAAAAGGGCTTGGAGTCAGTACAGCAGAAGGCATCCTAGAAACAAAAATTGAAGCTGGTGCCTTTTCCAGAAAGCTTGAAATTGAGCAGAATGGTGTGTTTGTGTTTTGTCACTTCCCGTGTTGGTTTGTTTTGTTAATGTGTCTGTGCTGTGGTTTTGTGCCCACCAGGTATCACTGTCATAGCTGTTGATGAAGCTCACTGCATTTCGGAGTGGGGCCATGACTTCAGAAATTCCTTTAGAAGTTTAGGGTCGTTAAAGAAGACTCTGCCATCGGTGAGGTTTTGATAAGTTTCATTTCTAATATCAGTCTTCTGATGTTGCTTTTTGGGTGTACTTATAATGCTGTTTTGGAGTTGACTCAGTGTCTGAGCTTTATGGGTGTTTTCCAAATGCTTCAATCAAGGATATTCTGAACTGGGACTACCAGAAACTTCTGAAAATGAAATTACTTTGTTGGATCCCTATGCTGTGGAAGATGATGTCCCGAAGCTTTTGGTTTAATATTGAAGCTTTTTTTTTTTAAAACTGGCTGGCCGAGTGGCTTGTAAGAGCTTGCAACTGTGATGTTTAGATATTCCTCAAGCATTTACTGCGTAAACTCAAAAACTTAGACCTGAACTTTACATGCTCTTCTTAAAAGTTTTGTCCTATGTTCCCTAAATCTAGCTAACAACATCAGAAAATTACTGCCGACTCGTTGAAGCTGTAACTAAAACACACATTCAGAATAAAACCCTGTGTTTCAACAGCATTGAAGCAGTGTTCTGTCCCTGTCTACTCACCTGAACAGTGTAGACCAAAGCTCTAGGAAGCGAAATATTAACCATGTTTTTCAAATAGCTGAGCTGATCCAGTGATCATTAACATATCAGTTTAGACTCAGGACTACTTCAGTTTTGTCTCATGTTTTCTTTTTTGGTTTAAAAAAAATCAGGGAGAGGTCTCAGACTTTTTCTTCTACTTATCATTGCAGGTTCCCATTGTTGCTTTAACTGCAACTGCAAGTCCATCGATTAGAGAAGACATAGTGAATTGTCTGAACCTGAAGAATCCTCAAGTCACGTGTACTAGTTTTGACAGACCTAACCTGTACTTAGAAGTTGGACGACAAAGTGGAAATATCATCACGGATTTGAAGCAGTTCCTTACTAGGAAAGGAAGGTAAGGATTTAAGCCTGTTTTTGTTGATGCCTCAGATGCACTTTGGTATTTTTGAGTTTTGGTAGTGTGCACTGAGAATTGGTAGCAGTCTTAAACTGATTTGGTGAGGAGGAGCCTGGGCTTTCTCTGTAGCTTGGCTCTGGTATCATGCTAGTCACTTGTTGTATCGTGTCCCATGTTGTGCCCACCCCACTCTCCAAATTTAAAAAAACAGTAAGGCTTTTGAGGCAACGAGCGATGGACTCTCGCTGTGTGCATGTTGCTAACTAAAGGGTCTTCAGGATCATCTGATCCTCAGAGGACCTACTGACACTGTGGCAATTTGAATGATTATGGTGGATTGGCTGGTGGGTAACTTTCCAAGGAGTGTTGTACAAAATGTGTCTGAGTGTTGTAAATCTGTGGTAAGTGTTGTGTTTTTTTTTTTTTAAGAAAGCTAATCTGAGCAGAGGACTGCAGTCTTTTGCTGTTAGCAGACCCCGCGGTGTACCCATTCTGGCCCTGTTCTTCTCCTTGTCGCAAGCTACAATGTGTGCCTCTACAGCAACGTAAATGAATTTCTCACTGCTCATTTGTACCTTGTTACATAGATGTAGACCTTTCAAAAGTGACAGCTGTAAAAGCATATTGCCTGATGACTTTAAGGAAATTGGGAGACCTTATCCTGCTGCTTTCTACAGAGACCAAAATCTTCTGTGTCTGGCAAAATAAACTTCAGAGCACCAAATAACTTCCAAGACGGTTTTTACAAGGGACAGACAATTTGTGTATGAGTGGACCAGTGAAAACCTGTTTCAATTTTTAAATACCCAAGAAGGTTATCTGCTTGAAAAGCCACATTGCCTTTTCAACTAGGTGCAGTTGGACTTTTTGCAGAAGGATGGCTGCTTTTGTTCTGTGTCTTTACGTGTTCCTATTATTTATAGCAGTTCTGCGTATGAGTTTGAAGGCCCCACTATCATCTACTGCCCTTCAAGAAAGACCACCAATCAAGTTGTGTCTGAATTGACTAAGCTCCAGGTGGCCTGTGGTGCATACCATGCTGGTATGGGAATCAAACAAAGGAGAGAGACCCATCACCAGTTCATGAGGGATGAAATTCAGGTATGGATGAAATTCAGGACTAAGACCACTTGGTCCTATTTATAATGACAGAGTTTCTGTAGAGGAAAGAATTTGTGAATATCGGCATGTGTTTCACATTTATTCTGTTTGTATCCAGTTCTGGGCAAAGAAATTGCTGGTCTATGCTGACAGTAATAGGATTCCTGGCTTAAGTTTCAAATTCCTTTAGCAAGTCTCTTGAAAATGCCTAGCATCTGAGGAANTTTTTTTTTTCTTCTGGGTTGGGGAAGTCCTGGTTGTAGATGTCGCTGTCATAGAGGTTAACTTGTCCATAGCTGGTATAGGACCACAGAAATGTCAGAACTCAGTCATTTGAACTTGTCAGCAGACTGCTGGAGTCTGTGAAAGGCNTGAAAATTCCTAGCATCTGAGGAAAATAGTGGTAGCTGGAACAATATATCAAGTTCTGTGAGCTGCTTTCTTCCTCTTGCAGCTAAGCAGGCGAATTGTTATCCTGGGACTTGCTGTTACCTTATTCACAATAGGTTTTGTACCTTTCGGAGAAAAACTGCTTGAAAACACTCTAGCATTTGCCACAACCCATCATCTCTCTTAAATTTATAATCCTATGGTCATGCTCTGACCAAAATCAGATTTAACAACAGTACTCTGGAAGACGAGTGTGAGTTTAAAGCCATTGTAATTTAGGCTGAATTTTGAGTCTGTAGCAAAAAGTTGTTTCTGATTATGTGAGCATTAATCCAGGCATATTTTTGATGTTCACTTCAAAACATTCAGCATGTGGTTTCTGTTTTGTAGTGTGTTGTGGCTACAGTGGCATTCGGAATGGGCATCAATAAGGCAGATATCCGGATGGTTATTCATTACGGTGCCCCTAAGGAAATGGAATCCTATTATCAAGAAATTGGGAGAGCCGGTCGCGATGGGCTTCCTGCTTCTTGTCACGTCTTGTGGACTATGACAGACCTGGCTTTTAACAGGTAAATGACTGAGGGCAGCTGCTTTGACATGAATAGCCAAAACATTGCAAAAGAAAGACAAGCAGGGTGGGTTTGGTTGGAAATGTGACTTTTTTTTTTTTGAGTAGTTCCAAGTCCTCCCCTGCATTCACACAGTAGTAGTGTGCTACAATTTTTCTAGAAGTTAATCCACAAGTGCACTAATGTTAATGAGTTTGTCCTTGCTGCAGTTCTGCTTTCTGAAGGTGCTTTGCAAGGCAGGCAGTGATAAAACCTGGTCGCTTGTCTTGCAAATCGCCTGACCTGGTTTTAGACCTATTTGGTCTGGCTTTAGACCCATCATCACCCCTTAAGAGTGCTGGTGCTGTGGAATTACTTTTTTCTTTCCAGTATCTAGATGTCTAAATGGAGAAATACTTTTTTTTTTCTTCTGGGTTGGGGAAGTCCTGGTTGTAGATGTCGCTGTCATAGAGGTTAACTTGTCCATAGCTGGTATAGGACCACAGAAATGTCAGAACTCAGTCATTTGAACTTGTCAGCAGACTGCTGGAGTCTGTGAAAGGCTATACTTCCCTGCTTTTTTTTTTCCCAGCTAGGCAGAAACTTGCTTAGCTCAGCTTTGAGCTGGAATGGCGTAGCTGTGTTAATGTGGTGCCCAACACCTGCAGTATTGGCTTGTTTTTCCGTGCCTTGTGGCACAGTGAGGGCGGTGCAGATGGCAGCTCAGGTTTGGCTCACGCAGCAGCTGAGAGCATGGGCAGAGTGAGTGCCTCACACACCCATCGAGTTCGTTCAAGCTGTTTTCTCAGTTGGATGCTTCTCGTGACTACTATAAAGGATATTAAACTAGGCAACAGGTAGATGTGTTCTCATGTGCCGCCTCCAAATTTCTTAAAACAAGGGTGATGATGCCTTGGCATATGTTGTCTTCTGACAGTGGTGGTGATGAGAACTTGGCAGAATTAGTTTGGAAAACGAAAGACTGAGGAAAATTGCCCTCTCTCAATGCCCCTTGCTTCCCTACTTTGTGCCTTCTGAGATGGAGTTCTGAAGCTTAGTAGCTTGTGGGGTTGGAAGAAGCTCTCTGTCTTTTCTGCTGCCCTGTTAAGAAGGATTATTGCATGTAGAGGAAAAGGAATAAGGTGTTCCTCTGAGAATGCCCCGAGCTGTAAGGGTCCAGATTATGGAGAAACAGGTAGGCAGTTGGGTCTGGTTTTAGTAGGATTTTGTTTTTTAGCTGTTTCTGGTGAATTTTACTGAGGTAGTTGTCTGGCATAGTTCATTTTTGGCGTGGGACAGGGGAGTAGTGGTCAGCATTTAAGACTTGTCATTTTTCCTTTTGACTGACAGACGTCTTCTAAGCGAGATACGCAGTGAAAAGTTCCGGTTGTACAAACTGAAGATGTTGGCAAAAATAGAGAAGTACCTTGTGTCAAATAACTGCAGAAGGAAGTGAGTGCTGGAATCTGTTTAATGCTTTGTCATTTCCGTCAGCTTTGGTAAGAGCCGTTGTGACTCAGTCTCAACTGGAGGTTGTAACCAGAAGGCATCTTATACTCACAATGTGTTCTGCAAACATGTTTAATATTAAAAAGTAGTACCAAAAAATACGGCCTTTAGCCTACTTATACATGTACATCAAGTGTTTCCTTATTTGCGTTTCAAAAAAAAAAACTTTTTCTTTAGAGGAATCAAGGCCAAATAATTGGCTCCCCAGTGAATTAATTAATGATGCGGATTTCAACTCTTCCTGCAATAAATTTAATGTGTAAATTCTTGGTCTTCTATTTAATTCCCTACATTCCCTTGGGCAGAATCATCTTGTCTCATTTTGAAGACAAACAACTCCGAAAGGTTTCCTCTGGCATCATGGGCACAGAAGAATGCTGTGATAACTGCAGATCCAGGTAAGCTTTCTTCCCTGAAGACTGACGCAAAAGGTTACGTTCTTTCAGGCTGACTTACAAAGCAAATGATCTAGAAGAATTGACATATTATGCATGTGGTCTTGCAGATGTTCAGCCTGAAGTTAATCTTTGAACAAGCGTCTCTAACCTTCTCCTAAGTAGTTGAGCAAGTCATGAGGCAGTTGATAAGCTCTAAGTTAGGCTGTGGGAAATCCTGTAAACAACCTATGGTGACAGTTCCTAGCAGGTTTAGAGCAACGCTCTTAGACTGTGAAATACACTTTTGGTCATCAGTTTAAGTCCTGTTAGGTAATTAATCCCAAACGCATACACTTGCAAGTAGAATGTGACACCACGTGTCTAAAGCTAAATTGCCAGAGTACTGAGGGAGCTATTCTTCTGTTACAGCGTGGGCTGACACATCTTCCTTATAGCACTGCTAATTATCTCATAGATGGGCTGAAGGTAAGCCAGGGGGTCAGTAGTCACTCAGGAATGAGCAGAAATGCCTTCCTCAGTTTCTCCTGCGTGCAAGTACACGCCTCCCCTGAAGTTGATAAAAAGGATTTCTTGTTCTGGCTGGTAGCTTGACGCTTCCTGATCGGGGACGAAATGTAGGCTGTGTTGCTGTCTAGAAGAATGTTTTCAAATCAGCTCCATTTCGTGTATGCTCAAGGATTAAGAAATCTTTGTCTGGCCTCTGCTAAAACTAACTATGAAGAGAATTTGAGAGATAATAATTTAAGTTGTAGCAGTCACATTGCTGTGCCAGTAGAGAGCCACTTAACTAATTTGTGTTGCAGAACTGAAATCACTTAAGATAAGTCATTGTCCTTTTTCTCTTCCTTACAAATAACTTCTGCCAGTAATTTTTAGATGGGTTCTTCCAGTTGGTAATAAATGCATTTAAAAAACCCAAGAAAATCTTCAGTGGGGTTGCTCCTTTGTTCTGTTTATTTTCTTTGTGTTATATGAAAAAAATGAGACCAAAAACTCCTTGTTCTTAGGTGCAATTAAACGTTTTATATGCTTAAAACAGTACAAACAGTCCAAATATTCAAATACTAAATTCAGAAGATGGCTGAGACAATGTTGTTTTGTCACAGCAAGTATCATGAAGAACTGCGTTTTGTTGGGTTGGGCAACCCTCTTAACCACAAGTGATTCTGCCTTTTGCTTGATCTCATGTGTTCAGTCCTAGTTCTTGATGCTTAAATATGTGAAATTGTTAATATTAATGTAACTTGACGTGTGTATTTTATTTAGTTATCACGTGACAGACAATTTTTGGAAGAAAGGGAGGGGACTTGATTTGTATGTGTGTTAAACTTGGTTTTCTTTGTGCATTTCAGAGGCTCTTGTTTTGCAGTCTCCAGTGAGTCAGAAGGTGGTTTACAGGACTTTGGGAAGCAAGCGTATCAGCTGCTGTCTGCAGTGAGTGCCCTGGAAGAGAAGTTTGGAACTAGAGTTCCCATTTTGTTTCTCCGAGGGTCTGTAAGTGATACTAAAAATTCTTGTATGTCTTCTGAGAGTGGAGGGATGGTTACAGTGTCCCTCTTAATTGATATACCAAACAATACATTGATATACATACATATAAATACATAGCTGTTAAGTAACTTTTTCTGAGCGTTGGATATCTGTAGAGAGAGGTAGTCCAGACTTCCTGAAGCTGCTCAGCAGCACTTCCCACGCAGCAAGCAAGATTGTTGTCATTAAAGGCAACAGCCATAAAAATAGCGGACCCTCCGAAGCATGTTGTACTTAATTTCATGCACGTACAGCTAGGGAACAGTTTCTGCTTCACAGCTCTTGCCATCTTAGTTACGTTTTTCTTCACGGTGTGACATTCAGCCTTCAATGGCCCAAGAGTTCAGCTTAGAAATAGTACCTGTATGTACCTCGTGTGGAGTTGTCCTGTATTTTGTGGGTTGTTTTCAGTTGGTTATTGGTAATTGTTTAACACATGAACACCAGCCTGAGTACTGGCGGAGGTTCTAAAGCTCTTGCTGTAACGCTTGAGCTTTTGTTTTCTTTATGGTGAGTTTGTTTTCATAGAGATGCGTAAGTGTTGTTTTCATGCAGATGCATCATTTCCACGATCCTGAAAGGAACAGCCTTTTCAAAATGAAGAGTAAACACATCTCTGCTTAGTAATCAGTTGGTTTATGTTTGAATGAAGCAAATGATGGCTTGCATTCTAGCTTTGTACTGCTGGCTGACTCGGAGTAGTGAGATGAGAAGTACGATACAGAATGAATATAAATTATTTCTAAGATCTTTACTTAAAATCTTTTTTACATACTAGGCAAGAAACTCATGAGAAATAAAATAGGAGAGTAAGAACAGAATCACTTTTTATGTTTACAACCTGGGGGGAAAAAAACCCCACCTGTACTAGTTGATAAAACTGGGTAAATGATGTCCTGTTTTTTCGTTTTAACAGGAAAGTTAGGTTGCTAATTGTCACACAAGTGTGTCTAGAGGAAAAATGTTCTGTTACAGATTTTAATCTAGTCTTGACTATTCATTTGTTTATTTATTAGACATTACTGGAAGAAGTGAAGATGAGGACAAATTGGCACTGCAAATATGGAATAGCCTTTTACTGCCTACATTAATACCCTTTTCTGGGCTAACATAACTTCAAAATAAAGAATTTTTTTTATTGCTTCAATGTATACTCTAGAATCAGTGTATGAGAAGATCAATATCACTGTAAGTTTACATGCTATATCTGAGGCTGACTGGTATGTTGCTTTAAAAGCTTGTGTACAGTTCATGGACAATTCAAGCTCTTATTAAGTTACTGGTATCTTTATGCAAAGTCCAGGTGGCCTCCAACAGGGTGGATTGCAAGGGACACCATGTTTCACTTAATAATTGAAAGCTGAGTCAGATCGTAAAAGCGAATCGTGTCCTCTGGGAAACTGAATTAGAGCTGCATTGACAGAAATATTATACTAAACCTGCTAAACGAAGAAGATGATGCAACTCTTAAGGTCTCCTTTATCAGCAAACAGGGGAATTTGTAGCTATTTCAGCAATTATTTTGTTGTTTTTAGTAGTCTGGGTGGCTGGTTGTGAGGGGCATTTAGTAGTATCTCTAGCATTTAATAATTTGTACAAAGTTGAAATTGCTATTTTGGCTTCTGTTGGTCAGTCCTCTGCCAAGCTTAATTGATGACGTTTAGCCCAAACATGGACATGAAGATTACTAGTTTGCATCTTTTTCCTTTTATAGTTATTTATGTTGTTAAATTTGTTCTCTACGTCAAAACTGTGCTCTGAAAACGTGCAGCCATTGGAGTAATTATTTTAACTGGCATAACTGAAAGCTTAGGAATGTAGTCACGCTTTAAGTAGTGTGTGTTAAAAGTTGAAGGAGGGCTCTCTAGAAGGCAGGACATGGGACCTGGAGCTTTCTCTTTGCTTGCTGAGTAGGTGACTCACTTGTGTTGACCATCAGGACTCTGTGGTCCCATTCAGCAGCAAGCTGAGTCCCTCCTGTCTGGGGCTGGATGCTCCAGCTTCCATCCCCTGCTGCTGAAGGTCTGAAACAAGCCCCTCTTCCTGCTGCTCCTCACTGTGCGTGCAGGGTAGCAGCTCCTTGACCGTCTGAAATCTTCCAAATTGCTCGTTACTGTGATCCCTGGAGATGGTACGGAGCTCCGCAGGCTGCTGTGTGCTGACAGCTCCTTGTCCTGGATTTCTTTCGCTTGGCTTCCTTTTTTCTTCTACATCAGCCTGTTCTGTTTTCCTTTATAAGGAAAACTGCTTTCTTGGGGATAGATGCTTTGTGTTTGCATAGTGCCTAGCATGGAGGGATTCTGGTGGAAGTGCTAACAGGAATCTGGAAAACCTGTGTTAACGACCAGCTCTGTAAATGGCAAGAGGTGAGCCTGCACCCCATAGTCTCCTGTTGTCCAAGATAATTGTTAGTCACACCCCACGCTGTTTTTCCCACCACCCTCTCCCATGGGGTGTCCTTATCTAACCAGTGTCGCAGGTACGTATATATACGCATAAACTCTCTAGAGGATATGATTGGTGTATATACACGCACATGTATATATAAAAAAACATTACTTGTTTGACCATGTAGTTTCCTCAGCTAAGAGGGATTCAGCAAGTCTGCAAATAACAGGGTCTGAAGCCTGCCTTCCTGTTGATTTAATTTTCTAGCAATAAATTGGAATTTCTTTCTGCCTGAGACACTTCTACCTACTAATGCTTGATTCTCCTGTTACTTCCCTGTTTCAGTAAAACTCTTAACTTCTCAGGCTCATGCCAAGAGTTTCCTCTTCTTGTGAAAGGGGCTTTAGCCCCTTGACATCCATTTGGGCCCTGAGTTTAGGGGGGCTGAGAGCTAATCAGCTTTTTTAGAGTCTGAACTGTTGTTAAGAGATGAGTAAAACAGTGACTTTTTAAAACAAGCAAAACCCACTTCGCAGTGAAGGCCGGAGGAGTAGAGCAGGCCTCTGTAGTGAGCTTGCTTCTGGCTTTCTACCCCTCTCCTGGGATTTAAACAGGACTTGTCTATTTATTTTAACTTCTGTAGGCTCTTTTTAATTAAAAAAACAGAACAGGTAACTGCTTACGTTTCAACTTGTGCAATGTAAGATGCACCTGAAGTGGTTGAACACTAGCTGCACTAGATGACTTTCTGTGCCGCTGTGGATGACTGGGTCTTTCCTGTAACCTCCCCCATATACCAAGGGATATGTTTTAACATCTGTTGTAAGCGTAGGTTTGTTTGGAGTCTTATTGCAAAAGACAGACATGATCTTGCCTTAGCCTTGGCAGAAAGAGCAGGAGTGGATAAGGTTAGTAGAAGTGAAACTGCTCTTCAGGTGACGTGAAGGAGGCAATAGGCGCGGTTTATGCTCTTATCAATGAGGCGCTGTAGATGTGGTTATCGTAATGGATGTTACGTGAACTTGAATAAAATATTTTGGTCTGTGACTTTTCTGTCAAGTTCTTCGGTGGAGAAATGTTCTTGAGGACGTGATCTTTGCATCTCAGGTTTTTGGTTTGCTGGTTATATTGGAAACTTTATTCTACAAGGACTGGAGAAGTCTGACCAATTTTTCCAATAATTTCAGAGTTCTCAATGCTTGCCAGAAAGATACCGAAGACACCCTCTCTTTGGCAGTGGAAAAGAGTGGCCGGAGAACTGGTGGAAATCGCTCTGCCAACAGTTGATAATGGAAGGATTCCTCAAACAAGGCTCTGGGCATAGCAAGTTTGTAACCACGTGCATGCTCACCCAGAAGGTACTTTTTGATGTGAGACTACCCATTGAAAGCTTCTCTGAGTAATCTATAGCTAAACCATGCGGTTTATTTTTTTACAGGGTAGAAATTGGCAGTTAAAAGCTGGATCTGCCTCAAACCCAAGTCTTCTATTACAGTCCAGTGAAGACCTTAATCTGCAGAGACCTTCTAGAAGGTAATTATAGTATATGTGTTCTCTTGAGCACTTTTGTATTAATTTAACGTTAGCTCAGTTTCTGAAGCCTGTTTCTGGAGATGGTTAGGTTGGACAGGGGACTTCAGCACTTTATTTTTTCCTAGCCAAAGTTTTCCCTTAGGCAGTATCATAATAAAACGAAGAAGTCAGTGGGAGTGCCTGGATAGACACCGCTATCGACTGCTGGTATGAAAGGTCTAGTCCTCCTGAGAGTGCGTGGCTCATGGCTTAAATCTCATCGTGCCTCATCACTGAGGTCTTCGGTCGAGTTAATCGGACGGTCGTGTAACTGTTAGGTTAGTGGGGAAATGTAGTTCGGAGAAACTACCAAAACTTGTCAGGAAGCGTGTGTCTTCATCAATCCATGGTGGAAAATCCATCAAGATTTATGTTATTTCTAATGCTGATGGGTTAAACCGTGAGATTTCAAATAGAGCTGCTAACAACTTGTTTTCCCAATTATGCATTTGACCTACTTATTAGTAAAATTTAAGCTGAGAATGAAACAGAAAAGCATTTATTTTAACAAGAATTGATTCAACACAAAAGTGTAATAGTTTGTCTGTCTTTGTGGGGTTTTTTTTGTGAAATATTAACTATTTGAAGTGTTGGTGAGTATGTCTGCAGAAGTGGGGTGTTTTTTCAGTGGTAGTCAGGTATTTCACATCAGAGTGTATAGCTCCAAGAAGTTTTGCTTGTATTCTTTTGCTTCTGGTTAAATTTAATGAACAGTGTTGTGCTGGTCTTCACAAACACTAACTCTGACCAACCCTTTTGAAATGAAAGATAATGAGCTGGAGGTTGCAGAGGCTTTGCTGTGACAAGAAATAATATTAGAATAAATCTCTTCAGTGCTGGCCTTAGGAGCCTGTTCTGGTGTCTAGATTGTCATAGTGTTGCTAAAAAATAAGTCCATTGTGTAATGACCAAGTACCGATTTCTTTTGCCTTCTAATATTCTACTGTTGTGGCTCTTTAAGCTGCTGTTTACAGGTGTTCTAAAAGAAAAAAATGCTGCTTATTACTAAACACTAAGCAACAGGGAAAGCTGAACGCTTAGTGCAAACCAGAAAGTTGGTACTCGTTTGTTTTTTCCCCTAATGGGATCTTTAAAATGGAATGTTTTTCAAGTGTTGCCACAAAAATTCCATTTTAATCACAAAATTTTTTTCTTCCATAATTCAAGATGCTTATTCCTTAATAAAGTTTTAGTATTAACAGGCTTTGATGTCCTCTCTTTTTTCACAAAGAATAGTGATTCTAATAGTTAATTAAAAAAAAAAATAAATAAGGACTTTGGATTTGCCAAAGATATCCTTGTAGCAAGTTCAAATCAGTTTGCTTAGCAAAATGTTAATTTTCTTTTTTGAAATGAAAGTGTCACTGTAGAAGTGACTTGTCCTGATTTGATTAAGATATAATTCATTCTATTACAGCAGTAGACCTTTACCCGTGCGCTCAACGCAGCGCTCCCCAGACGTGAAAGAAACAACGCAGTCACCAGGCAAGCAGGTCTGTGTGAGTACAACTCCTCTTGCACTCTGTGGTCCATCCTTGTTGGTATTAAAAAACCTCGCAAGTGCATCATGGTGTCGCAAAAGAATATTTTGCCGCTAACAGCGACTTCAGTGAACAGACTGGTAAATCAGCATTTGTTTGTCTTGTTCTTTTTTTTTTGTAGTTGTCTCTGTATGATATGTTTTCATACAAGGAAAAAGGTAAAACTCCTACAAGAAGCAATAACATGTTAAACAGGTACAGTATTGTAAATTAAATTACAATTACTGGATTTTGACTGTGTTAATAGTGATACTGTTTGTAGGATGATCCTTAAAACCAGCCTTCTCCTATGTGAAGTGATGGTAAAAATGTTTAATGTTAAAAAAAGGATCAGACAGGTGCTTAAAACTTGCTGTACATTGTATTTCAAAACATGGAAGTATTACAACATTTAACGAAGTTTGCTGCATTTGACAGGTTGTATGTAATTGTAGTGTCACAGGCAAAGCACGTTTTATTAATTGCTGAAGTGCTAACTTTCTCACTGGTATTACTTCAAATCCAAGCAAGAAAAATAGCAAATGTTGATTAAAAATGGAGCAATGGCAGATATAGGTTGGATATTTCTACGGGGCCCATGTTTTCTTAGGCAATCTTCTATGTGATGGTTGAAAATGTAATGGATTTTAACTTGTGATAACTTAAAGAAATGGAGAATAGGTTTTTTCAAAGAGTTTGCAAATATAATTCAGGCAAAAAACCACCAAAGTTGTGACTCGCTCTTAAAGCTAGTGGGACTATATGTATGTCCTGTGCAGGGGCTGTAAGTGAGCATGTGGGTTTCTGCCTTTCTACGCTAATCTGAAGAAGATGGAGACCAAGTTGAGGCTCCCTCAGGTCAAAAGAAATAAAACAAGTTTTTGCAAAAAGCAGACCAAGAAAACTGTTCTCCTGGCTTGTGTGGTGCTTCAGATGAAACCCACCTTGCATTTCTGAGCTATTTGATTCCTCCTTCAAGCAAGCAGCCTGATGCTGGCAGGTGACAGGAAAATAGTATGTGTCACTTAAGCGGCATAATTATTGTAGCCGTGTGAAGAAAAATCATTTTAGGGGATAGCTACAATCCAAAACAAGTGTTATTTCATACTTTGCTTAGGAGAGGACGCTCTTACTGCAGTTTGTCTGCTAACATGTATTGCAGTATAATCGTAGCAGTCTAATTGAGGGTAAATGTCCCTGAGTACATGAGCTCATGGACTAGCTGTGGTGCTGCTCTCCAGGCAGACGTGCCTCGTGGTAACATCGGCTAATTCTGCTTACGGCACAGCAGCTGTGTCCTTGTCACTGATGCTTTTGAAGTAGTCAGCTCTCTTTGGCCAGGATTAATGTTACCAGCTGTGGGGAAAAATGTAAGGTGTTTCTCATGGGATGCTGTCAGAATTATGTTGTGAATGGACAAATGCTGGTAAGAAGATGCTTTTGTTAACAATATGGGAATCCAGCTGTTGACAGCGATATTGCTATGTTAGTTGGTAGGGTTTTTTTTTCCCCACAAAACAGCAATTTCATCTGCGTGAGCTTTGTACGTTAAGAGGCTATTTTTAAGTTACAGGACCAGACACGGCGGAATTATGTTGCATAAAACAGATAGTGCTGATTCTGCCCCAACCAGCTCAAATCCTGTGTGAGTGTAGCGCTAGCACGACACGCCAGTCAGACAGTGCTGACGGAGAGCAGGCAAAACAAGATGACTGCTGCTCTCCCACAGCCTTGTGCAAAGTTCCTGAATAAATAGATCTAATGCAGGCCTTGTTTCACACTTAGTAATTTTTTGTTAGTCTTGCAGAGCGCTCACAAGTGAAATCTTCTCCTTTGAAGCCCCCAGAACCTGGTGTTTCATCCCAAGAGAAAGAACTCGAGGTGAGTTTTTAGAAGAGGGAGGACATATGTGAATTGTAGTCAAGTTGCAGACCACAGTCTTTCTGTGTTGGAGCAGCTGGATTGGGCAGCTGTTATTATTATAAAGATATTTTGAATAGAAGTCCTAGAAGAGTATTTAATTATGTTAACATGAATTAAAGTATTACAGGTTTTTGTATATTAGTGGAAACATGAGGGAAGTTATAACTTTTCCTCTCATGTTCATTATCCCTACGTGAGTGATCTAGAGCTGCTTTGTGAGAATTTGGCTCTGTTCTTCACAGGCTGCTCTGTATGGCAAGTTGCTGACTGCTAGACAGAAGGTGGCTAATGAGAAGGTAATTCCTCCAGCTGTCTTGGCAACCAATAAGATCCTGATGGAGATGGCCCGAATAAGGTAAAGCCAGCATGCATATGTGTTGTACAAATTGAGAAGGTTACCAGCCAAGTCGTAAATCCCTTTTCTGCTTTGGTTGAGAGAGAATGCCTCACGGGTAGAGGAGCAGCTCTTTTCCGGAGGGTTTTAATTTGCTCTAATACCCTTGTAGACCACTGACGGGTGTAAGTTAAACAGTTATTGACATCAGACTTGCTTCTTCATTCTAGTTATAATTAAAAAAAAACCAAAAGGACAAATTTGCCTGTCCTTGTATCCAAACCTCCTGTTAGGTTGACCAGTCAGTGGAGGAAGGTGTATATTTTCTACTAATTCTTACCTTTCCATCTGCTTCTCTCTGATGCATTTTAATCACTTCAGTGTTCGCTCATCTTGCTAAGGGTCAGCAAAAGAATAAGCACAAATTAGTGTTGCTTTCAACTACTGAAAGGAGGCGAAAAAAGTCTTCTTTTTTTTTTTCCTCATTGTGTGAGAGGGCATTGTGGGGCAGCTCAGTTGTTAATGCATCTGAAGTGCCTTCCCCAGCTACTACAAGGCGTTCGACAACACTGCGTTTGCAATGTGTATGTTGTTATTCCACTGAAGATTTCTGGGCTTATGTGCTCTTGGGAGGTAAAAGCAAATGAAGATGGATTTGGTAAACTGATTCTCCAAAGCATTAAGCAGCAAACTTGAGGTTTTCTCTGTGGTCAAGCCTTGAGATTCAGAAGTGCAAACAGTGAACTTCATTAGTTGCAGAGGTGATGAGGGTACAGTAATAACACTTTGAAGTTGTTGACTAACAGATCTGTAGTCCAAGCACCTGTCATTCACAGACACGTGATGTTTCAAAGCATTGGCATAGGACTTTTCGTGGCTTTTATTACTCATTTTAAACCAGGCCTACGAATGTTGAGAATGTGAAGAGAATTGATGGTGTATCTGAAGCAAAATCCACCATGTTGGTCCCTCTCCTGGCTGAAATTAAGGACTTCTGCCAAGTGAATGGTTTGCAGGTATGACTTCCTAAAATCTCTGCTACTTTGCAAGAGCCTTGAAGACATAATTTGGTCTGCAGTTGTCAGTTGTCTCCTTCAGAGTTCGTCTTTATCACAGCTATTTCATTCAGCCATGGCAGCAAAACTTGCTAGCGTTGTGTACAAATAGGCCTCCCAAATCTGAATGTGCTACTTGGCAATGACTTTGGGATCTGGCTGATGTTCCAGATCGCTGTGGTCATCTTAGAAGTCCCTGACATCCTTATATAGCTCACCCGTCTGGCCAGGCTGAGTGTCTAATAGGAGCCGTGTTATTGAGAGCTTGTACCTAGTTACTGTGATTTGGGGCTGGAGGCCAAAGTTATAATAAATATTCCTTCACCGTGGTTTATTGAGTCAGACTTGGAGGGCAGGGGTTTGCTTCCTCGAAGCTTCTCCTTAGGAGCATGACAGAGGAGCTTAGATTTCCAGCTGTTGGAAATACTCCTGTTGGTTCTCTGTTCACAGTTGATTTTCTTCTCTCTGAGACATTCTGTAGAGTGGCTCCTCATCAGTCACTGTGGTGAGAGACAGCACTAGGCAGGGGCTGTGGAGCAGGGGATAAGAGGAACTACGAAGCAGTTCTGCTTTGGGGAACTTAATTTCTGTGTAAATATACAGTTAAAGGGATTTATTTAGTTTAGAAAGCAGGTAGAGTAGCAATATTACTTTTCTGTAGTGCTTGAGAAGACTCTGTGGACTCTTCTTTCCACTTAACAGAAAGCTATTAAATTCTAGCAATGGGGGCCAAAAGCATTCCTGGTGTGTTGTGTGGGGGTTTTCTTTGAAGAAATCTGTGGGCAAAAGATTAAAACAAATGGAAGAGTTTCCAGTACTAAGCAGCAGACTGAATACTGCAGTTTGTTCTGATGGAATAGCTTTATGTGTAATGAGCCAACACCTAAGAAGTTGTGTTGACCTGGACACCGTTTTTCTGGTTGTTATTTTTTGCAAGTCCCTTGACAATCCCAGGCTTATTTTACTATGATGGGAGTATGTAGGTGTCCATCTGGATTCCCTCTTTGCTTTGGTTTTGGGGGTTTTTTTTGTGGAATGTGGACTTGGGGTCAAAACAAACCTCTACAGAGATGAATGATTCCATTTCTGTTTCTCTTTCAGACAAGTTCAGATAAGTTCAGATAATGGGAGGGTTATCCATTGGTTGTCATTAGGATATAATTCTTCTAAATCGTCTTTATCTCACTTAGACTGACGCATTCCCTGCATCTGGATCTAAAGATCAGAAAGAAGCATCTCCCAGGAAGCATCCTAGAGTCCTCTCTCCCTCAGAGCATGTCACGTATGTCCTGTTCCAAGAGAAAAATCTCTCTGTGGTAAGCTCTTCTCTGCGGAGGTTCTTCCTTCTTGAAAATGAGTGGCGGGGATGCTTTGTCTAGAGGAGGGGGATTTCAATTTCTCTTAAATCCTCTGCCCAGTGCTGGGGCGGGGTTGCTTTAAAACAGTGAGGCAGTACCTTTCCTGGCAAGTGGTAGCTCATTTAAAGTAGCTCTATGGACGGGTATAAGTATGAAAAACAGGGCTCGCTGTGAGGTGGGATACAGTGAGGTAAGATACAGCTCCCGACTTGCCACAATGCCCGCACAGATGGGCAGGGCATCAGGCAGAAGTATTGCTGTTAATTCATTGGCCTCTTTCAGTGCAGTTACGGAGCGTGCTTTTCTATTGCAGGTGTTAGTTCTGCCTGTTTCTGTGTTTTTCCCTTTTCACCGTACTAGGGGCAAATAGGAAAAACATCCTGATCCAGCAGCCTGCTGGAAAAGACACCAAGCATGGGGCTGTATATAGGCATATCTTTAAGGTTAATAACCGTTGGGGTAAATTTCACTAACTCTGTTCTTGGTTTGGGTAGCAAATCCCTATTCCTTTGCCTATGCTGTATCCACGTGTAAGACTTGGATGTCAAGAAACAAAGCTCATGGCAAGATTCCATGCTTAAAGTGTTAAGTATTATCGTGGCTTTCTAGGTCAGATTTAGGAAAGCTGTGTTTCCTGTTGCAAACAAAAGTTGAGGACAAGTTACTTGTCACATGTAAGTTGTTGAAGTGCTACAGGGCATGTGCCTAAACTGGCATCACGCCATGTGCACTGTGAAACCGCACCATGAGCCTCGTGAGCTGCTGCAGTAGAGTTTTATTGCTTTTTAATTCTACAGTAGGAAACTGAAGTGGCTTTGCGTTTTGCTTTCCCTCTCCCACAAGTACGGGTAAATCTTGTGAGTTACTCCCTGACTTAAAAATGTAGCTAAGGACTAATTAACGAGAAAGAGTTGTGTAATTATTAATGGGTAACTTGATGCTCTGTATCCACTAATCCTGATGATTATATGCACAGTATGTGTATTGTCTGGGGAGAAATCGGTAGAAGCTTGAAACCTGTTCTTTTGAGGAAGACAAGTAACCAGTTAGAATTGTTTCCTTGAAAAGTACAAGTTTAGGTAGATAGTTTGAGATGTTTTTCTTCAAGGCAAATCTTTAAAGAGAAGAATGCATGTAACAGATGTGAAAATGAAGGAGAATTTGATTTGGCGCAGTTATCCACGTTCTGCATAGACGTTATGAATCAAATGGGCCACTGGAAGGTCAGGTGCCTCACAGCTACTTAGCAGGAGACATCTGAGGCTTTGACACAGAAATCCCATGAAGTAGGAGCTGGGTAGGTACTCTGACTTAACTGTGAGGCGAGAGCATCCGCTACTTTCGTGGTAGATACTGCAGGGATTCAGCTGCCACAGGGTGGAAAGGGGGTGATAGGAACTGTTGTGACACAAAGTATGTAAGCTACAAGCAAGCTGTAGTGAGCCTTTGAGGTGGCTGCGCAGCACCCTTCCTGCGTAGAACCTTTCTTTATCTGAAGTTGAGATGTGGCACTAGAGCTGAGTAGTAGTGGCCTGAAGAGAAAAATGTTCTTTCCAAGCTGGAAAAGAAATGAGACAAATATTAACAGTTATCAAGTGTTTTGGGGAGCTTTGTTGCGCTGCTGTGTGCCAGTCTCCCGATAGCTTTTTGGGAATGGGAGGTTGCCAGGTTTTGAGCTTTCAGTTGTATTTCAGACACTTCTGCTACCTCAATTCCTTCTGTCTTTGTTTCCCTAGAGGACTATAAGTGAGAGCAGATCTCTGCCTCTTTCGGAGGTTGGCACTCACCTGTTCGAGGCGATGAAAGCTGGCTACCCTGTCAACCTGGAGCGAGCAGGTTTGACTCGTGAAGTTCAACAGATCATTTCTGATGTTATCCATAATCCTCCCATTAACTCGGGTGAGCATCGCAGCCCTTATCTGAAGCTTCTCTTGACAGTGGCATACAGATGAAGGGAATGGAAAAACTGGTAACTCAGCTGCTTCTTTAGATAGAATCCATCATTTCTGTAAGGCCTGTGGCAAGGCAGAGCCTGGCAATGCCAGGGTCATTGCTTTCCTTTCAAGGTTGTGTTGTAAAATAAGGCAATTGTGATTCATGAAGGAGCGGAAGAGGGCAGCCCTTTACAAATCCTTTCACTCAATTGTATGGCTGCTGAAAAGATTCAGACATCAGTCTTGAATCTGTATTGACTCAAGTGTTTTTTAAAGTACTGGCATCTACAGAAAATAGGCTAAAAAAGAGCTGTAGAGTTTCCCCAGTGCAACTTATCTGCAAGGTATCTCCTTGTGATAAGGAGGCCGACAAGTGCAGGAAAAGCAGTTTTTCCTCTTAACACTGTCATCTGGTGCCATGGGTTAGTTGAGAGGCTGAAGGGAACCATGTACCAGCTTCTGGTTCTGAGACTGAGTGACTTCAACTACGAGGGTAAGACTGAACTTTTATTTCTTACGTTCACAGAGTTTGCTGACTTGTGAGCTTTGTTACTCTTGTCCTGTTGCGGATTAATGCGTCTTTTCAGCAGCAGTTACAGGCTCAACCAGACTCTCCGATAGCTTCCTTAAATTTAGTGGAAGGGGGAACTGGCATGGCACTATATTTAAGAATTGAGAGAGGCTTTTCAGCCTGAGCTAACATAGCCTTCCTCTCAAGAGAAAATGGTTGACAGGACATGCAAGTCAGAAGCAGGCTGTTCTGATGTTTTACACTAAATTTGAGGACAGCAAGTTTGTGTGAGCACAAATGAGGTGGGGATTTCTCCCATGAGCTCATGATCTGTTGTCTTAGGAGTCAAATGCACACATGGTTTTAGTTTTGTCTTTTCCATGCCTAAATCTATCCTACGCTTTAATGGGGGACAACTGATGTGTTTTACAACGTAAGAAAACTGAATAAGGGGCAAGAGGATTAAAAGACAATTAATATTAGGTTTATATTTTTTTCCAAGACACCACCAATATTCAAGCCATTAGAAAACTTGTTCCTGCAAACATTGAACTGTATCTCATCAGGATGACTATTGTGTTACTGGAGAAAGAGGATAGAAATAAGTCTCAGGATGGCTCAGGTGTCAGAAGGAGGTTGGAGTGGTCAGAAGGACAGCAGGAAAAAACAGGAGCAAATCAAGCAAGCAGGGAAGATGCCTTGTGGGATAAAACAAAGGTTAGTAAAAGAAGGTATAAAACTGGTTTTGTGAAAAGAACGTTTCCTCTTTGTAGGAGCAGACTAAAAGCCCTTTTACGTTGTTGCTGTTACCAGTAGTGCTTAGTGTTTCATCTTCACAATCATCTGTCCCTCAGCTTTGAGTAGGACTGCCTCCCTCTCCTCCGAGAGCAATGCGCAGAGCAGAATCGGAAGGTTCCTCTTGCAAAATGTTGACCTAGGAAGAAGGCTGCCCCTGTGCAGCGTAGCTGTGAGCTGTTAAACGTGTCACCCGAGTTGATCTGTTCCCATGTAGGACTGTCAGCTCGTCTCTGCTGCAGTAAGCCCTGGACATGCAGCCAGGAAGATCAGGCACACGATGGCCCACCACTGTAGGCCATCACAACCGCAGCGTAATAGTGGCCTCAGAGAGGAGGGATAAAACGCTTTCTGCTGTTGTCCAGCCCTTCGGGATGCGGATGCAAAAGGTCCCCTGTAAAATCCCAAATTTACGGTAGCTGGGGCAATGGAGGAAAAAGCTGAAATTTCAAGTTCTCCCCGGTATGAAAGCCTTGGGTAAGCGGGATCCTTCACAGCCACAAATTCCATGTTCTGCCCTTGCCTTGCTTCTGTGCATGGGTACCTGATCCCCAGTCTGATGTGGCAAAAGTCATAATCTTGCTGTGCAGAACGCTCTAAAATAGCACTAAAGTTGAGAGGGTGAAAAAGCCAGAGGCGCAATGGCTGCCAGAAGGGTCTCCAAGTCTTTCATGGGTTCCTCTGTTGCTTGAAGCTGCTGGGCGTAGCCGTGACAACAAGGGAAGTGTCATGCCATAAGTCTGACTCACTGGGGAGACATCTCAGGAAATAAGGAACTCGTTGTGGCTGTTTGAGAAAGGCCAGGCTAGTCTTCTGAGCCCTTGGCTGGCCTCTCGGCGTCTCCTGAGTCCCAGTTCACCACCTTCTACAGAAGGCCAGCCTGCACTGAGTGGCTCCTGGTGGGAATGGTAAAAAGAAATTCCACACAGTAAATCCTTCTGCTGCCTGCGCGAGGATTTCATCTCTGTTTGTTAAAAGGTTTGGGATTGTTCTCTTGAACTCCGGCTCAAACTATTTTTTTGAAGCCTTGCCATTTTGCCAAACAGATATTTTTACTTGCATCCCTGAGTGCTGTTTTGTTTCTACAATATCTGTATCTGAGCCTTTTTTTTCTTGAAGTTGACCTTCTGGCAGTCCAATTGCGTAAGCCCTAATTATGCTTTTTTCTGCCACTGTTAGCTGCTGGAGCTAATAACAGGAATGACATGCTATTAGAAATCAAATGAATATTACACACATGACTAGACTGCAAATCCAAAAGCTACTCCAAACATTCTTCATTTACTTCTCCTTCAGAAGATATCCTGGTACTAATAGTTCCTTGTAGCAAACAGCTTTTAAATCTGCTTATGGATGTTCTTGGATTTCAACAACCTTACGTTACTGCTGTTTTACAGGGTAATTTGATCAGTCCAACACTGAAGAAAGAAGCAGAGAAAACCCATCTGCAAGTGGTGAATTTGGCTTCGGTAAACAGACGTTCTGATTGTAATAAAGCATGAGGTAGTCTTGCCATTAGTGATGCTCTCGGTAACACTGAGGTGTGTAGTTGATTCAAAAATCTCAGCTTGGCTGTTCTAACCTATGACCAGCAGGCATTATATAGAAATTTGAAGTTAATACCTCTTTGCCCGCTATGCCATTTTTTACTGACACTTCTGTTGTAAAAACACATCTGAAAACACAGCACTTGAGAGACAGAAGCAAGTATTTCAAGTTCTCAGAACCAAGGGGATGGAGCAATTATTTTTCTCCACTAAAAAAAAAAATCCAAGTACAAGCTCCAGCTCCCTTGTGTTTGAAATGGATGCACTTCACTTGCTCAAATCTTATTGTGGCGAAATGGATAAGAAATAGCTATTGATCTCATTAAGCAGAAGTGTTGGAACTCGGTTTATAATTAGACTCATTTACTTTAAAAAAAAAACAACTCCAAAACACATAGAATGTGGTTTGTCCAGTGATAGATATAACAGCTGGCTTCCTTACTGTTGCATGGAAAGGCTGTGCAGAGCGTGGATGGCAGCCGGCCACGCAGCAGAGGGGCAGCGGGCCGCCTGAAGCCGGTAATGCTGGCCTCCTGGAATCAGCCTGCCCTCAGTCCTGAGGAGGAGGAACTGTTTGCCGACTCTCAGCCGAAGGTGAGGCTGCCGGTAGCTCTCTGCCGGACCTGATGATTTGGGTGTTGACCATAACAAACCAAAATCCCAGCTTCTCTCTGGGTTATTAACTGTGCCTAAAGCGTTGGCCTGGAGTGCCAGCCAACTTTTCTTCTTAATATCCTTGATACAGTGACAGCATGCTGCTTTTATTGCCCTTGCGATGCCTGAATAGATGTCTCACAGCATCAGCCTGCTACAGAACTCTTTTCCCTGGTACATCTTGTCAGCCATCTAGTGGCAGGTGCTTCCAGCACCTTCAGAGGTTGTTCGGTTCCCTTTTCTCTTTCCGATACAGGGTTGTGTGAGATTGTACGCTGATCGCTTCAAGGATTTTTGCACTGGTGTTAATATAAACACAAGTTGTATGAGCATACATATAGTGTTTTATCCCAAGTGAGCTC
>VZTQ01010668.1:66011-114215 GCA_013400755.1 Pelecanoides urinatrix | reverse complement strand
CGGCGGCCGCCCCCAACCCCTCTGTCCCCGGCCAGGTTCACTGCATCAGCACCGAGTTCACGCTGCGGAAGAATGGGGGGGAGAAAGGCGTCCCCTTCCGCATCCAGATCGACACCTTCGGGGTGGGGGGCAAGGGGGACCCCCCCGAGCACCTCCACTCCGCCAGCTGCCTCGTCAAGGTGTTCAAGGTATTGGGGGGGGGCACCAGTGACCCCAGGGTGACCGGTGCCCCCCGTTGCTGGCAAACCCCACTCTGAGCGTGGGGCAGCGCCCGCTGCAGCACCCCGGGGGGGCTGGATGCACCGGGGGGTGGGTGCACGGGGGCTGGGTGCATGGAGAAGGGGGGTTCATGGAGGTCTGAGCACCCCAGGGGTCTGGGTGCCTCAGGGGTCTGGGTGCCCGGGGCTCTGGGCTCCCTGGGGGTCCAGGGTCCCCGCCGGCCGCCGTGGCGGTGGTCCCGGGGCCGCGCTCACGGCCCCCGGCGCAGCCCAAGGGTGCGGACAGGAAGCAGAAGACGGACCGGGAGAAGGTGGAGAAGCAGCCGGCACCGGAGCGGGAGAAATTCCAGCCGGCCTACGAGAGCACCGTGCTGGCCGAGGTGGGACCCGGCCCTGGCACCCTTCCCTGTGGGCCGGGGTGCCCCCCAGGACCCCACACCCCCTGACCCCCTCCCTCCATCCTCAGTGCGCCCCGTGGCCGGACGCGCTGGGTGCACCCCACAGCCCCCCGGGCACCCCGGGGCTGCCGTCTCCTCACCCCTTCAAGCTGCTGAGCCCGGAGAGGTAAGCAGAACCCCCCCGGACCCCCACCCCACGCTGGGGTCCCCTGCTCAGCCCCAGCCCCTCTCCCCGCAGGGTCTGTGCGTCGCCCTCCTGCGCTGCCGAGAGCCCCGCGGAGAGTCCTGGCGAGGTGAAGGTGCCACGGGTGCAGCCTCGTGCACCCCTATAGCCCCTCATGGTCCCCCCACGAGAGGCCGGCTGGGCTGAGAACATGCCCGCTCGGTTCATGCCCCGGCTGAGGCTCCGATCCCGCCGCCGGCAGGCGCTGAGCCCCTGCGCATCCCCCCTGGAGACGCAGCAGTGGCTGCACAAGCGCCGCTTCTCCGCCTACGCCCGCGTCTTCGCCAGCTTCGCAGGTGAGGCCGCGGGCAGCCTGGGGCCGGGGCGGGGGGCAGAACCAGCCCCCGCGGCTGTGACCCCCCCCTGAGCCCCCCCTGTCCGCAGGCGCCGACCTGCTGAAGCTTTCCCGCAGGGACCTGATCCAGATCTGCGGAGCCCCCGACGGCATCCGCCTCTGCAACGCACTGACGGGCAGGTGGGCTCGGGCATCCCGCGGGGCACGGAGGTGCCTCTTTCCGTGGACCCCCGGGAGCCTCCGCGGTGCCCAGCCGGATCCTGGGCCCCCCGCCAGACCCCTCTCTGCCTCCGCAGGTGCCCACGTCCCCGGTTGACCCTCTACGTGTCGCGGGAGCCCGCCGGCGGGGCCGAGGGTGCGGAGGATGGATGCTCAGGTACGGGGGGCGGCGTGGGGACGGAGGGTCTGCCATCGCTGCCCCCTCCCCGTCCCGTCCCGTCCCAGGGCTGTACCAGGAGGTGCACCTGGAGGAGCTGACGGCGGCCGAGCTGACCGGGAAGCTGGCCGAGCTGCTGGGGCTGCCCGTGGGCCAGATCCAGCGGGTGTCCCGGCAGGGACCCTCCGGCATCCACATCCTCGTCAGCGACATGGTAGGGACCAGGGGGGACACCGGTGCGGTGCCGGACCCTGCAGCTATCCCGGCCCCTCAGGGTCCCCAACCTGCTCGCTCAGCCCCCGTGGGTGCCCCTCGCTGCAGCGGGACGGGGGTCCGGGCTCCGGGATGGGACACACACCCCCAGCCCGGACCCCTCACCTCACCCCGCGGCCCCGCAGATGATCAGGAACCTCCTGGACGAGACGTGCTTCATGGTGGCTGTCGGCAAAGGTAACGCAGCGGCCACGGGCAGGCAGAGCGGGGCAGGGGACGATGGCCCCGGCTGAGCCGCGTCTCTGGGCAGCGCACGGCCCGGAGGGGTATCGCCTGGTGCTGCGGTAGGACCCGGCCCCGGAGCTGCATCATCCCTGGGAAGGGAGATCTGCCGGTGCCAGAGCGAGCGGTGCAGGGATGGAGAGAGGAGCCCGAGGCTGGCACCGTCCCCAAGAGCCCACCCTGCAAGAGCCGGTCGCCCTCCCTCTGTGCCTGCCGGGCTCGACAGACCCCTCGTGCAGAGGGGCGAGAGGAAGGGGTCCCGGCCCGGCTCGCTGCCCCCCCTTGCTCCCTGTGCTGATGGCGGCTGCATCCCTGCACCCACCGTGTCACCTTTGCCTCGTCCCTGCTTTGTATTAAAGGACGGAGCGAACCAGCCCTGAGCGCGGCCTCGTCCCTGTGGCGCCCGCTGGGGTTTGGGCGAGGGGTCCCTGGGGGTCCTGCACCCGCTGCGGGGTGGGAGCAGCCCCGTGGCCTCGAGGAGCCCCTGGGCCAGGTTGGGGAGCGGGTCCGGGCACGGGGCAGCCCCTCTTCCCCGGGGAGCCCCCGGGTCAGCGCGGAGGGAGCCCGGGCAGAGCAGGTCCTGTCCCACCCCGCAGGGAGGGAGCCGGCCATGGCACAGAGCCCGGGCAGCCCCAGCTGGCAAAACCCAGTAAAGCCTCATTTCTGCATTTCTGGGTTATTTTTAACACCGAGTCCTTCCCCCAAGCACCGTGCGGGGCGGCTGCGGCTGGCACCGAGGGCAGGGCCGGGTGGTGAAGCGGGACGGGGGACGCCTGCGGGAGGAATCGACCCGCAGGGCCAAGGAGGGTTTGGGATAAACAAGCCGGTTTCCCCAGAGAGGAAGGATGGAGGCCGAGAGGAGCCGGAGGACGCGGGCGAGAAGCGGGGAGGGCGCTGGGACATCCCCCAGAGCGGGGTGTTGGCAAACACAGAGGGGCAGAGACAGCCAGGGGCCCGTGGACCCAGGGCTGGTGGGTGCAGGGTGGGGAGAAGGGAACACCCACGACCCACCCAAAACACTCACTGCCGAGGGGAGCCGGAGCTCGGTCCCACGAGCCCTTTCCCGACCGTCCCCTCCACGGCCGGACCCTCGCTGCCCCCCTGCAGATCGCGTACAGCGTGTCACACAGACAAGGGACAACTTAGCTACATATATATATCTTTACTTTTAGTTAATGGCATTATTATATCCACACAGTGTCAAGGAAAGCACAGATTACAATATCATTAAAATAATATTTTACAGATCTCTCTATAATATATATATATAATCAAGGGAGCATATGACAAGGTTCCAGCTCATGTGTCCAGTACATCAGACTGAACAGACATTGTGAGCCCACCCGAGTTTAAAAATACGTTAAAAACACCGAGGAGGCCAGCCCTACCCCCCAGCACGGGGGTCCGTGGGCACAGCAGCCCCCACGCCGACCCACGGGTCCTGCACCGGCGGGGCCAAGCAGCGAGACGGGAAAGGAGCTGGAGGGTGAGGACACTGAACACGGGGGGTTTGCATAGAGGAGGGGGAATAATCCCGGTTTAGCGGACGCTGAGATAAGAGCTGGGGCCCGCGGGGAGAACCAAGGTGAGCTCCCGGCACCTTCAGGGCTGGGGGAAGGTTTGCGGCTGCAGCACGAAGAGCCCGGGGCAAGGCCGGGTGCTGGGGGGTTGCTGGCAGGGGTGGCATTTCCACGGCCCCCCCGGCAGCCTGCGTGCCCTCCCCGGGCAGGGCAGGGCGGGCACAGCCTGGCCGGCCCCGCGGTGTCACGGGCTGGTGAGAGCAGGGGATGGATTTCCTCGCCTCTTAAACAAAAATAATAAATCTCCAACCCTCCACGCAAGTTGGTGCCAGCTGCCGGCACGGAGAGCAGGTACCGGCGGCTGCGGCAAGGCCAGCGCGGCCCGGCTCTGCCGAGCCGCCCCACACGGCGACAGCCCGAGCCGTGGGGCAGTGCCGGGGGACCGGGGGCCAGACGAGGTGTCACCCGNAAAAAAAAAAAAAAAGGAAGTTACAGTGATGTTTAGAAAATAGGAATTTGTTCAAGTTTTTGTTTTAAATAACCATTGTGACAGCATGTTACACTTGCCACATTCTCATCCTCGTCCGGAATGGTCACAGAATTGGGATAAAAAGTGCCGCTGTGTGTCACAAAAGACCAGAAAAGCCTAATTTTTGGTTGCATTAGATCTCACACCACCTCCGGGGAGGGTCTCTACAGCNGTGGTGGGATCCTGTGCCGAGATGTCCCCTCCGTACAGGAGCCCCGGTGACAGCAGCCACCGGGGCTGCCGAGCACTGGGCCAGCCACCCAGGAACGGTCCTGGGGAGCAACCCGAGGGGGGCGAGGGGCCGGGAAGGGACGGCACAGGGTGCCTGAGCACGGACCGAAGCTTTGAATGGAAGAGGAAAGTGGCTTCTTCCCCCTCCCCATCTTTTTTTTGGCCCCATGCGACTCCCTAAGCTGCAGCACAGGGACCTCGGCTCCCCTGAGTGGAGCTGGGTGCCCCTGCCAGAGAACAGAGACCTCGGACAGCTTGCTTGGATGCCAGAAAACAAAGCAAAACAGAAAAAAGACTGCGCCCGCCGTCCCAGCGCCCGCCGGGGCCAGGGCAGCTCTCGGGCTGGTGACACCGGGCAAGGTGCCGACAGGCGGTTACAGCAAAACGCTTCTCGAGGTGGTACCAGTCCAGCCTCCGCTCCACGACTGGGACACAACTTCCACAGAGGGTTCTGGGGCGCACGCGGGTTTTCAAGGGAAGGGCCAATGCCCAGAGAACAGCTCACGGTCTCACATCAAGGACCTGATCTGCCTCGTCCAGTTTAGTGCAGAGGCTGGAAAAGATGCGTTTGGCACAAGTAGGGAGCTTGCAAATCGATTTGATTTTCGGTCAGGGCTTGTTCCTCACTGAACCTTTCAGCAGAGCCACCATTTTGCACCACTTACCCCTCAAAGCGACAGTACAAAGCCATTCCTCCAAACGATGGGCCCTGAACCTCAGTGCTTGACGCCTTCTGCAGCCACCAGACCCCAGCCAGGGCCAGCACCCGACCCAGCACCCAGCACTCCTCCAGCTCGGCCAGTATTCCCGAACACAGCCCATGTCCGGTATCCTGCCACGGGCAGGAGGGTTTTTTTGCTCTACAAAGGTATTCCTCTAGTAAGACACGGCTTGGAAAATGGTGTTTATTGGTATTTATAAATACAAACATAAGGAAGAGTCCATTTGAAGACGGATAATTGACTTAAAAGGACACTGTCAAGTAGTTTGAGCTACCTTAATGCTGTCACCCTGTTTGGAAAAAAAAAAAAAAAGCTTTGGGTTCTGTATTCTTGAGTTTTCCCTTGAAAACTCTGCTCTGTTACAAAGAAATCGGTCAGCCAACTACACCCTGGCTTGCAAACCCATTTTGGCTCTCCCCTGCCACAGTACAAACTAAAGCAAGTGTTCTTCCCAGAGCTGTGCAAATACTGTGATCGCTGGGTGCTGCCCCAGGCACACCCGCCCGGCCAGAGTCAGTCTGTTACCGCGGGAAGCGCCATTATCTTCTGCCACCCCGAAAATCGGAGAAAGGAGTTCTGCAAATGAAGTATAGGAACATGCTCGTGGAGGAGAGAGAGAATCCACAGCGCTAAAGAGGATTTGAATAAATATAACTGATTAAAAGCAATCTACAGGAAAGGAATTGACAGTATCCTTTTAAACACAGCATATGGATTTCCTCCCAGCAGACTGTGCATCTGCAAGACTTTGTTAAGCATATACAGATGGGCTGGGGAAGTTTCAGTTGTAGATGAAGGGGACACAGCTTCGGTGGTACTAAGCGACCCTTCTGACTGCCTGAACAGCTATCAGAGGGTTGGGAAGCAACACGCTGTCCTCAAAGCAAACCCACAGTGAAAAACCAAGCCCCTGGGACCCTAAAATAGCCGTTCCTCGTGCTGCACCCCGCTCTTCCCCCATCATAAGATTCTTCAGCGTAAAGGTGAAGCACCACTTCCTTGGCTGCTAGCGGCTAGGATGATTAAGCAGACTTGCTCCTCTCCGTCTCAGTCAGCTGGGAACCATCCATAAACACGTGCGCTCCCCTCCACCCCGGGGTGCAGACAGCAGGAAGAGCGCAATTACTTACACGTCAGCTCGTCTTCCACAAACCTGTTAGAGTTTGACCAAGTTCTGCCCCATTAAACCCTTGGCGTCTGCCCATCTGTTCACATGTTTCATACTGGGCAGCTGGCACTGCCAGCATCAAGGAACTGGGAGTTCACAGAGCTGGCCCAGGCTGTCTACACTCCTCTGAAGCACCTGGGCTAATCTTGCCTGAAATGCCTCAAAACCAGCTGCTGTGAAGACACTCCCTGACATCTGGGAAGGACTGGCACATGGCAAACCCCCGTTTCATTCGGATGGTTCCTTCTCCGGGGCAAGACACTTACCTGCGGAAGATGCAAAAGTCAGCAAAATGACCCAGCGCTCGCACCTCAGTGTACAACAACGTGACAATAATCAAGGGAGTATTTTCAGGCCTGCTGTTCCTCCCGCTTCCATCAGCGAGTCATTATTTCTTGATCAGGGCAAAAAGATTCTACTTTGCTTTTCCTTGGGGGCAGGATGAAGGGTTGGAGGGAAAGGACAGCAGGAGTAGGGAACTTACAGTCACTGGAACAGAGACTATAACTTTTTCCCTATATCAAGAGTTATATTCTTGTCACTTGGGATAAAACCTGAAATGCAAAACAAATTCGGACACCCAATCGCTGATAAAAAAAGGCCAAGAAGCCTACAAGAGCCTAGCCTGTAGCGCAGCTCACTTGCCATTTAAAAATCTTCCAAACAGATCATTACAGGCTCAGGCTTCTAAGGGTAAAAAGTACCTTTTTTTAAATTTAAATTATTGATTCATAACTTTTGTTTGGTAAATCTCAAAATAATTACTGAATTAGAAATCTGTAAAAAAAGCAGGATGTAGGGAGGGTAAAAAAACTGAGCCTGACATTACAGATTTCAAGCTATATCACAACAATCTAGGAAGCCTCTGAGCTGGATGCTACAGAACACAGAAGAAACAGATGAACCTTCAATGTGAGCATGCTCAGGGTGGTCAGCAGGGACCGGGAAGTAGAGAAGCACAAGTAAATCATGTCTCACAACAGCTGCTGTTTCATTCCCTCACTGAAAAATGGACACAAGACTTGTTGGGATTTTCAGGCTTGTTTTCTTTTTTATCTTCTGGACAACGGATGCAGGGTTAAAGCATGTTCCTTTCCTCTCCCCCTCTCCCCATTTCAAAGGATTTCAGTTACTATTCCAACCTCAACAGCAGCAACAGTCATTCTGGGTTCGCAAAAACCTCCCCTCCTTACCGCAATGATTTCATCTGAGCATGCCCAGTAGGAATGGTTCAGAATTATACCAATCCACCTACAGAAAACGCCAACACAGCTCCAGCTCCCATTCTGCAGAGTTCACCAGTTTGCTGGAACAGGTGGGGGGTGTATATGCATGTGTATGGGTGGCTACAGGGGCCTGGCACCACAGCCCTGCTCACCGGCCCTTGCAAATGACACTGGTATCGCTTTCCTTGAAGATACTGGTGTCCGCCGTAATTCTACAAGTGTAATTAAATACTCAGTTTGCAGGGATGACCACTTCCAGTGTCATAGGATGATGCAACATCTGCAGAAGCGTTGTCTGCTGCCCCCGACCGAAGGAGGTGGAGTCACAGGCGCGAAGTAGGCATGGACTTTAATATTGGGTAAATGGGTCTGAAAAGACAAACACAACGTGTGAAGCGACAAGGGTAGCGGCAGCGCAAGAGTCAAAGTTGCAATAGGCCTGGCTTACTTATCTTCAGACTACAAACTAACACATGCATAAAAACTAGAGGTGAACTCTTTCAGTTCACCAGCGTGATTTCCCCACAGACTGTGGATTAGCAAGTTCTTTCTGTTACCAGAAAACAAAGTTACGGGGAATAAGAAAAAATTACGTGCTTTCCTCCCCATTAATCCTGTGGTAGCCACGGGGAACAGAACAACATCTAACTGCATGGATCCGTGTTCTCTTTGCAAACAAAATGTTATCATTACTCCTCTTTTACAGATGGAGAAATAGACTCAGGAGGGAATCACTGGGACACGGAGTGCCTTAGATGACCGGCAGCGGGTGACAGAGCAGCCCTGGCTCTGTCCCACTCACAAGGACACGCGACATCCCCTACAGCCGCCTGACTCTATTACAGGATTGGTTTGAGTTATTTATAAGGGAAGCGTCAGTATAAAGTGCCCTACAATCTACGCTGGGCGTATAAAGTAGGCAAGGGGAGGTGCCATGCTACACATTTGCTGTGGCACCAACTCGTGGTCCCCTGTTTAAGAGCACTGTCATGTACGAATGTGTGTAAAACGAGCACCTGCACGCTGGGTCTCCTCTGTTCCCTTCTGCTACTACTCCGCAGACACAGCAATTATATCTCTTCCCTACCAGCTAGCGTTCCATCTTCTAAGTACAGGACAGCTATTAATTTCACAGCTTACGGTTCTCACAATACTTTTAAGAATAAGCACCAGATCATGAGGAATCTGAAACCTCAGCCCTCCCTCCTCCCACGGGATAAAGCGTTAAAGTCACAGCCTTAGCAGTGTTTTAATTTTCTTCCTTTACCCTGAGTCTCTTGATCCCTGCCCGCGTGATTTGCTGACAGTCGTACAGTTCTATCCTCTCCAAGCTGTGGCAGCTTTTCAGGTGCTCCAGGGAGGCGTCCGTGATCAAAGGGCAGTTGTCCAGCTCGATCACCTCCAAGCGGTCGTGTGCGCAGGCGCCGTTTCCCAAGTGACGAATCCCGTCGTCTGTGATCAGCTCACAGTGGGACAAACTCTGCATCCAAACAGAGCAAGTTAGCAGCCTCGGCCATCGGCAAGCAGACGCCAACACCCTGCCGGGGAGCACTGTGGGACAAGGGAGAAGATGGCCCGTGTTTCCTAAGTTTGGACGGGTCTATAGTCTCTCCTTGCGCTGGAGCCACTGCCGAGTTTCAGATTCCAGGCACCGGGCTCCGCGGGCCTCCAATGCCTAACGTGCCTGCAAGGGCAAAACTCAGCTGAAGCGCAATGGGAAAGGCAGCTGCTGAAGGATGAGATCCACAGGGCCAGGAGACAAGACGGCACAGAAACAGAATAAATGCCTCTGCTATCGAAGAAACCACCTTTGTAAAATCTGTGGCCTTAAGCATCATGGAAAGGACCCCGTCGCCGGGTCCAGGAACCAGCAGAAATACAATCTCACCTACTTTTTTTTTTTTTGAGGGGTTGCATCTTAAAAGTTCAGCGTGCAGAAGGAATGGCTGCACAGGAGAACCCACTGACTGCATCCCCCCGCCTCCCAGGACAGGTTTTCTCATGGTGACGACGGAGCAGTACACACAGGGACGCAGAGGAGACAGACTAAATTCCCAGAAATTTAGACCACGAGGAACATTGCTTTCCAAAGCCAGCGAGCTTTCCAGCTCCGTGCTGCAGGTGAGAGGGGCTGCAGTCTCGTCCCCTACAGATGGACTGACAGCCCGGTTTGCAGACAGACTCTGCCAGGCTTGTGAGGACAGCCAGAGGCTGGCACCAGGAGAAGCCAGGGTCCTACCAGCTGTGGGTGCTTGGCGTACGATTAATGCTAGCAGTAGGGGAGGGACAATAGGTTCTTCGGGGTCAAGTTTCTAGCTGAATTCTTCCAAGCCTTCGCAACATGTCTATGAAGTCAAAGAGACAAATCCCGACGGGTAGTGCTTAAAATCCCTTTGTTTATAGAAGGAAAATGCTGAAAGTCTCACTTATAATACTCACCAGAACCTGAAGCCGTGGACAGTGTATGGAAAGCTGGATTAGTGTACTGTCTGTTATCTGGAAAAAAAGAAAAACCCCTTTCATGCTGGGTGCTTTGCACAAGGACTTTTTTCCTCCCTATGAAAGAAAAACTGCAAACTTTTGCCTAATCCATGACAGTGTTCCCCACAGTCACTCTCCTGAGCCCCTCAGGAACTCATCTCCTGTGTGCCCAGATTTCGGATGTACAGATTCTTCCACTCCCTTATAGAAATCAACTCATGCCCTTAAAGGACTGTTAAGACCTAGGTATTGTTGTTTTGAACCTCCTTAAGTAGCTCTCATGAAATAAGCTCACAATTAAGGGAAGCAAGTGAACAGACCTCTTCAACATCCCAATGACTCCTAAATGTTTGTCTCAAACTACAAGAGGCGTTCAAATCCCCTTCTAAGAGCTCGGTGGATTGCCGAATTGTTCCTCTTTGTTCTTCAGGAAGAAAGAGACTCAACACAATGGGCTTTCTAATCTAAAAGCATTCAGAAGGGAACTTGCTGGGCTGGCTTTGTTCAATGCAGTCAGTCCAAGGACACAGCCCAATTTTTCTTCTTCCTTTTTTGGGTTCACTTTAAATCACTTCCTGTCTGGACTACTGTAATTTCCTCTTGTGATGTCCTGAATTTCTGCCCTGTAAACATCAGGAAGCACAGAATACTGGGGTCACGCTGTTCTCATGGCAGGAAGCAAAATCCTGTTATCTCCACTGTCTTTATGTGAAACGATTTCAAATCTGTCCTTAGGGTTAGAGATTTTTCATAGCATATTGAGTAAATTCAACTGTTTTCCCCTGTAAATGCTACCTTGAAATGGTTATCAGCTTATGGCACATACCCTGCAGAACAGTGTGTGTATATATATATGGGAGACCTTCTTAAAACTAATGAAGACAGCTGCAGCGCAGGGTTGTAAGAGATTCAACATTAACAGACTCATTACATTACACCCCACTGCCTTTGAGGAAGACTAATGGTAGCATGGGCACCCCAGTTTTATTTCAAGTTGTGGCCATGTCCTCTATATAAAATCACTGGTGTCAAACAATCTGGCTACGTTTTTTCAAAACAGAGGTAACTTTCCGTATTTCTAGCAATACATGTAGCACAAACCTCCCCTTGCCTTATGCAGAGATCTTACTCTGGGACTTTATCTTGTGTCAGGGGTCACAATTCACACATCTATTACATGACCTTCAGGACACATCCATTACTATTAAAGATTTCTTTTATTATCTACAGTAGCATTCATTACTGTGAAATGAAACAAAGGATCAAACTACAAAAGCAATATTTTCTTATCCAAATATATCCCATCTTCTTGCTCAGGATTCTACATCAAGTTCTGATTTTGAGACAATCTACTTTTTCACAATCTTTCCACACTGCTGTGACTGTGCTAAAAAAAAAACCAAACAGCCAGAGGTGGCACCTCCTACCTGGACGCACTCCTCCAGGTCCATTTTTTCAAGCTCATGGCAGTTCTAGGAACAAACGAAAGATTGAACACACAAACTAAGTGCAAAGTTCAGACAGCAAATATAAACACAACTACAATAAAACAGTCCTTTCTGAAAAATGAAGGTTTTTCCTCCATGAAACATCGTGACTGAAAGGAAAGCTTGCTGCTTCTTTACGAACACCACCAAATATAGTAAAGGAAATCTAGCAATTTCACTCATTTAAAGGCACCGAGTTTTTTTATTCATAGAAAGTAAAGGAGGTTAAATTTAGGGTCAGTTGTATAGAACACAGATTAATCTAGAAAAAAACAAACAGTAAAGTTTGTAACTCTCAAGTATTTAACATTTCACGTAGTTTGGATGCACGTCCTCTTGGATGTGTGGGTCAGGACAATGCCAAAGATTACATACAACCTAATTTTTCTAACTTAGCCTCCACTTAAACGTCGAGATCAAAAGCATTACAAAAATCTACATTCAAAAGAAAGCTACTGTTTGTTCATATCTATCACAAAAAGAAAGCCAAGATACTTGATGAAAAAGTGGAAATGAGCACTTACCCTAGCTAGAGTGGTGAAGCCCACATCTGTTAGTTGAGAACACCTTGCAACTTCTAATATTCTGCACAGAAAGAATTTATAATAACCATGGTGGAGTCATTTTGCTTTTCAGAGTGTTTCATTAAAAGCTTCCAGCAACCCAGAAAAGTTTGACCCGGTTTAGGCTGTGCTGTCTGAGAGGATAATTTGCACAGAGCATCCACCCTCTATACCTGAGTGTAGGTCACAGGGAAAGAAAAAAAGAAGTCAGGCTAAAAGGGAACTCCAAGGGTCATCCAGCCCGCACCCCGCTGCAAGGCGGGGAGGTCTATCCGACAAATGTTGGACTAAGGTGCTCTTAAAAACCTTCATTGCTGGACACTCCCCAAGTGATCTCCTCTGGTTTCCACCAAAATACAGATCTCATCGTGAAAAGGGGTGTAATACCCGACAACCTGGCAGACGGGCATGAAAGAATAAATATTTAATGCCATGATAGAAGAGTCTGAAGCCTTTTAAGAGGTGAAGTGCTTGCTTCTGTGACAACAGATAAATTTTCTGGCAGACAGTTACTGCAGCTCTACAGCGGTTTGCTTCACAATGTTAACATACTTATCTACCTTTACAGAAAAGAAAGCCAACTTGCCTAAAGTGCATTATGCATTTTACCGTATGGAACTTAATACTGTAAAGATGAAGCTGAATGTAAACGCAGAAACCATTTGAAACCAAAATCATGTTTTACCTTCCTCTTCCAAAACTGGTTTCCATACACTTGTATGTGCACTTTGTACCCATAATTCTTTAAATGAGCTTATCACAGAAAACAGTTGTGGTTTTTTTCCCCCTGGGAGACATGTATTTTATGCCATTTAAAAAAGGGTACTCAGCTATTACAGATGTTAGATAATAAAACTGTCTCTTCTTTCTGCACCTGGCCATTTTCTGAATTATAGCGACGTCTTCCTGAAGAAACTTGTCCTAATTAAAAAAGAAGTCTTAAAAAATAAAGCAGCAAGCACCTGCAGAGATGTCACTGGAAGCCCACTCTGTCAAGCAGAGTGAAAGTTAGCACAAATTCCATCTGCTACAAAATCATCATGAAAACCCTGTTATGTCACATGTCAAAAGGAAACAATGTTGTTTAAATGTGTGTTCAGTTCTCAATACAAAAGTAACCTAACCTCAACTGTTTTTCATAAAAGAACAAAAGTCGATACACAATGGTGTAAAAGGAGACTGCTACTGAGCGAGTTATTGGCAGTGCGCACCACCACGGCACGGAGCTCTTTTACCACTGTTTTACTCGCACAAGTTTCAAACCAGAAGTTTGGGTAAAACTACGATCATCCCACAGCAAATGCCTGGAAAAAACTCGGTGATAAAAAAATGCACTTTCAGAAAGACCTTCGGAGTCTAAAGTGGCTCAATTATTACACGACCATGTCACCAAGATCCTGTGCTCAACACGCGACGGGTCACTGGAGCTCGGGTAACTGCAGCGAACACTTACCTAAGCCTTGGGCAGTTCTGCCCCAGGGCATTCAAGATGGCATCTGTAATGTTAGAGCAGCCTGAAGCACACAAGGATTGTAACTTGTGGCATCCTCTGCATATTGTAATGAGACCATCATCTGTTATTTGCTACGAGAAAAACAATAACAACATCACAAGCCATAACAACGTAGGTGGAGGTGCAAGGCACTGCATATTTTCCTTCTCAGACTTCCAACCAGCCACATGACTGAGGCCAAGTTATGCTTCTTTCAACCCAAAAATGCATTCAAATATTTCACTGGAGCAGCTGAAACAGGATAAGCCACATTGAAGTGACTTGTAAACATTCGGAAAGTGATTCCACATGTAGGGAAATGCTTCTGAGCTTGGGCCATGAGAGCGATGGGGGAAGGCACAGTAGCAGCAGGCCTAGACTCGGTCTCCTGCCTTCCTTTGCAACCCTTGCTTGTAAAGACCTTCTTGGCTGAAACTCAAGACAAGAAAGCACCTAACAGTCAGGGTTACCCTCAAAATAAGCCGCAGGTTGTTCTCACAGCCTTTTAAAAATACACTTCAGTGGTTTGGGACCAAAACCTAACCGTGAGAGACAGGCTTACAGCCCAAATCACATTAAATTCACCCCATGGCAGCGCAGCTCCGTCGACCCGCTGCGTCCCCTGACACGCAGGGTCCGTCCGGCCCCACGTGCTCTGCTCACGGCAGTGCCCAAATCTGCTCCAGACGCTTCCCCGCACACGGGGCTGGGACTCGGCGCGGCTGTGCCAAGGAGCCGCAGTGGGGCGAGGGATAGAAGGGACAACAGGTGGCAGAGGCTGTGCATGCTGGAGGACCAGGTTAAACCTCACTCCCTTCTTAGGTTCTGGATTTTCAGAGGCAACCAGACTCAATTCCCAAAAAACCACCAACCTAGGCACTGGCACTGCTTCTTTTAAAATAGCAAACAGCAAGTCTGTGGGCTGGTAAGCCCAAGTACTGGAGTGAGATGAAACAGAAACTGCAAAGAACTTGGCATTTTCAGTTAAGGTGATCAAAAACCTTATTAGTTTTCTTCTCTTTTCCGCCTGTTTGCCTCTCCCCTAGACGCCAGACGCAGGCCTGGAACTCGCTAGCAGTCCAGCTCCTCCTTTGCAAGCATCCAGTCTCAGATGGATGGGCACCAGTCTCTAGCCAGTCGAGTAACTGGTAAAGCTACTCCTTAAACAGGACTGGGAGAGGACAGCCCTGCACCCCAAAGGCCTTGCCCACTTCCGTGGAAAAGGAAGAGACTGTCCAGTTACTCGCTGCGTCAGAGTAACTGCATGATGATATGTACAAAGAGCCCGTTCCAATTTCTTTTTTGGCATAAATATACATTTTTGGCACTGCAGAATAACTGGTTTAGAGCCCTTCTGTGCAGGGAAACTGCACTTCTTGGTTCAATTTTATAAAGAGACCGGAGGAACCGCCTGGCTAGATCACTACACAAACACTCCAGCCCGATGGAAAGAATTTTTCCAGCTAGTCCTGCAAACGAGTTTAGAAGCCCCGTGGGCAGGGCAAAGAGACAAACAATTCTGACAAAGTGAATGCGATGACACTGTTTTGGGGACTTATTCAACATTACTGAATGCTACCAAAAAGCTGTTTCTCATCAACTATTTTTAAAAGTCTTGTAAATTTACAATTGCCCTGTCTGCACAGACGATGGTGTTTCTGGGATGGAGCACATTCTGCATGGTTCTGCTTAGAGATGGCCTCTAAATGCACAGTGATGGCCGAGTTGGGAAATCATAGGAAGCTTTACTTACTAAGCATGTTTGAAGGTTTAAAGTCACCAGTTCAGGACAATGTGCACCAATGTATTTCAGAGCTTCATCCTCAAGCTGGAAAGAAAAATTTAGAGACTGAAGCAACCTGTTAATACTTGAAGCAATCTTCAAAATAAAGCTTTGCGAACAATAAAGCATCTGTGGTTTGGATACCTATGGGGGAGGAGGGCAACGCACTGCAGTCTCAAAATACACAGCAATAACTGCATGCTTTTTTTTGTTTGCCATCTCAGGAACAGAGTTCAAAGACCCACAACACTAAGTTACTGATTTAAAGAAAAGCTGATCTGATCAAACATGCATAATTAACAAAGCAAGTAGTGAAATCAGAAACTATTTACAGGAATTAAGGAAATGCTTCACTAGTGAGGGCCTGTAAGTAACACTATTTTTATATTGCAATATTGGAACTCAAAAAAAAGTCTTATTTCAATGTGAGGAACACAAACATATCCAGGTTGCTTTCTGATGATAAAAAAGCCTGCTATTCTTAAATCTATAAGAACAGATGGCAAGTAATTGATAACAAGGATGTATTGCCATCAATATTACGGACGACTCCATAAATTACTAGAAACTCAAGCTGTTTCTATGACCTAAATTCTCAAAATAGGCTGAGATTGTTCTATCTTTAATCAAGTCATTTATACAGCCATGTATATCCATCTCACGTATTAAAAATCCAACAGTAGTATAAATTTAGAAAAACTACTGTCTACAGCCCTTACAGCTGGGCTTTCTCGTGCACACAAGGGTATCACTGCTTTGTGCACGTAACCAGTGTATTATTGCTTTGTTTATCATAATAAGCTTTAGGACTTTCTCTGTCCATGCACAGGAGAAATAAGCTTTTTGCAAAATAAACACATATAGCTGTTTATCTATACACAGCAGACAAAAATGGCACGTATTGACTCATACTTCAGGAATCCCTACCCCCAAGAAAAAAACCAAATCCAAAACAAATAAGCACTGTTAATGTTTGGGTACAAGGACCTAACAGATCAGAGATAATTTTCCAGGTCTACCTTGAGGCTCTTAAAACTCTCGGGGGTCTCTGGGTCACAGGTTTCAACTCCTGATGGGTCAGTTTTACTCTCCTTTTTCAAGGACAAGATTCTGAGATACACGTTTGCTCCTTTCTAGCCTATCTGTCTGCATTAAAAAGACCCCAGCCCACTTAAGTGAGAAAAAAAAAAAAAAGAATTAGTCCCCACGTTCTTTGTGAAATAGCTCTGCAAGGAGCTCTTACTCATTAAAAGAGTAACGCTCAAGGTTGATGTTCCCCATGTCCCAGTTCGTAATTGATGTAACTTCTTAGTAAAGTTGTAATACAGGGAAGTATTTAACATATTAAGCTTTTCAATGATTCACCAGGTAAGACAGTGAAGAAAGATTAACGGAAGTTAGTCTAAATAACAAAAAGTGTAACAAGGGGGCAAAAAACCCCCTTTCAGCTGTAAGAGTTAGTGCACCATTGATATATTCCAAAGTACAAGCACCACAGCCTCTGCAGCCTCTTCAAAATCTACTGTCATAGCTCAAGAGCTATACAATACACTTGAGGGAATAGTACTATGCTCCCGAGTGGCTGCAGAGATGTCTTTTCAAGGAGTCACGTACACGGCGATTCTCTTTGACTAACTAGAAGACCCAAATGACACGTAGAGGAAATTCTATCACCAGTACAAATGAAAGTACTGTCACGCTTTCTAAAATTTTCTGACCCTTCAGAAACGGATGGGTCTAGCTATGAATAACAAAGTTATCTTCTCTTTAAAAAAGTTTGCTCAATGTGTTCCCGATGGGGGAAAAAGAAGAATGATTCTACAGCTAGATATGCAATTTGTTCACTGTCCCACTATTCATGCTCAGCTCAAAGCTATTAAAGAATTTCAATAAAAGCAGTTAATCTCCAACAGACAGATTGTAAGTAATTTCAGTAACGTTACATTTCTGGAAATAGAAAAATCCATAATACTTCATCCCCATACTTTCCGTTACAGCAGAAATAAGCCAGATGTTATTCAATCTGAGCACTCTCCGCAGAGCCATACCTGCGTGCAGCCTTTCAGAAACAGGGCTTTGAGTCCACCACAGCCTCTCACCAGAGCCTGGATGCCATCCTTAGTCACTTGGTCGCACCAGGAGATATTCAGCTGTTCCAGCAGTGGGCATCCCTCACTTTGGAGGTGAAAGGAAAAGTGTGTGGAAACTTGGTTTTGTTTTGGAAAGAAATCCTGCTTCAAGCCAGAACCTAGGAAATTCCCATTTCTGGAACCCGCAGGAGCACAGATGTACACCCCCCCCACACACACCCACGGGGAACACTTCTGTCACACGTCATCTCCAGATGTGAAGAGCTCTCCAGAGGCAGTATCAGGAGCTCTAACGCAGAATATCAGTAGGGTAAAACACCACCAATTTATCCTATTTTGGACACCTCCCAGCTTCCATACAAGGACAGACACTATGGGCTTTCTGGATCTGAATACAACCAAACCACCCTCAACAAAAACCAAAAATGGGGTCGATTTCTGCCATGCTGCTTCTAACTTTCCAGGTGTAACTTTGCAAATAGCTGCCAGTAGGAGTAACACTCAAGTGTAATTTGTAATTAGGAAGACATATACAGGCGATCATGATTTCAGATAGCTGCAGCACAAATTTGACCATGTGAAATTAGAGACAAGGATGAAGATCCTCAAGGGAATGAAAAACCAGGCTTGAAATATTTTAATGTAGCTACAAAAATAATTTAATCATGCATTTGTTCTTTCAAATATGTGTTTTCTTCTGCTGTCTAGATTCACCCTCCAGTATTTTTTTCCCCATCATACAGCTTTCCTGTATTTTCTTTTATTCCACTGGTATATCACTTGAATTTAATTTTCTTTTTTTGATAGCTTGGCCTCTATTGTTACCTTTAGTGTTTTTTTTGCCTCCTTTTCTCTGTCCCAATATCTTCCCACCAATGTCTGTCTGTCCCTTCCTTTTCTAGATTACTTGGCAATTCCATTTAGCAGATTTAAGCAGTTATATGTCTCCTAAGCAGTTTAAAAAGACAAATAGTCACATGCTGGTGTTCACCTTCTAGCTATATAAACAATTGCTAAGTACGCAATGGTACACTTACAATGAAGAAGTTGACTGTTAGTAAAGGAGCATTTTAAAAAGGCAGAGTAAGACTTCTGTCCTCCCTCCTCCAAGACTTCAATAGAATATAATTCTTCTTCTACTGCTACTAACCATCAGGACGGATACAAACAAGGTCAAGGGCAGCTTTTACCAAGTCCTCCTCCTCCTCTGTCTCCGCAAACCAGGAGGCGCAATGTGTGAATGCTGAGCTCTGCTGAGGAATGCCTGAATTCTAATCCCGGTCACACCTCAGCCTATGTCAGCCTCCTCCAAGGCACACGGGACACACGGGGCAACAGTGGGTCACGCTACCTGGAACCAACTGGCAAAAGTCAACGTCGTCGACTCCTACCTCAGTGCTTTCAGGGACAGGTTGGTTATGGAAGTGCAGGAAGCCAAATCAAGGTGCCTGAGTTTAGAGCAGAACTTACTGAGGCTGGTACAGGTACTGAAAGAGAGCACACAAGACACACTCACGCAACAGAGTTACACTAAGTCACATACGTTTTATATGACATGCGTTATATTATCTACCGCACGCTCAAGCCTGGCCTTCCCTTAAAAAGGAAATGCAGAATATAACATCGTACACGCGGAAAAGGGGATGACAGAGCAAACAGAGATGAGAATGTTACTCACGCATCTGTGATCTTGGTACAGCCATTTAGGTTCAATACTTCAATATTTCTGCAGTTCTGTGCAAATGTCCTTTAATAAAGGAAAGGGAAACCATTTTTCAGGCAAAAGATTTCTAGATGTTTTAGCCATAACATATCAGATTCAATTTTACAAAGTTGTCTCAAGCAAAATAAGTAAATAAAATAATTTATGTTGCCCCATATCTTGCCTTGGGATTTCCCAGCCTAAAGGCAAAAGCTTGTAATTCAGTGCCAATTACTACTTAGCCTGTAGTAGCAGCTGATATTATTTTAATGAGAATTGAGAAAAATGGCTACTGTGCGAAGTTAAAAAATGATAAATTAAAAGGGCTTATATGTTACGGCTCTCGATGTTTTAAGTTAGACACACAGGCTAAAGATCTCAGTTCTAAAGTGTTCATATTTTATTCCAATCCTCTGTTGTGGTTGTAGAAACTGAATAATTCTTTACATCACACTTAAGAGCAGAAAGAAGCCATACCACTACCTTAATGCATTGTCTCCCACTCCTAGACAGCCACGCAGGCTTAGCTTCCGCAAGAAACCTCCACATCTTTTAGAAATATTCTCAACTACTCGGCCCTGTCGGAGACAGAAAGAATTACATTAAAATCCAAAAGTCACCTGATCATTCAAAAAGTTGAATTCAAAATTTTGCAGATTAACAACAGTTTATTCTAGGTAAAACAGTGCTAAGAAAACAAAAACGCCATGATAATAATCTAAGGCAGGGAGAGGGAGAATTATTCAGCTTCTGAAGATGGAGAGACAAGGAACAATTACCTAAAGCCGCTCAGGCTAACGACTGAGGAATTTCCTCCCGTTCAGAGCTTCCGGACATCGACACAGACTACCCAAGAAAGATGAAAGAAGCAATGCCATTGCTTTTGTATTGCCATTGTAAGATTTACAAATAAGTACAGTCAATGTACTATAAACGGATATACTTAAATTTCTATTCAAAATAGAGATGAGGCAGAACCAGCCCACGAGTTTTATTCTCACAGAAAAAGGGATTCAAACATTTGTGTTCAAGAGATCTAGAAAAATGCTTTTTTAATTTCAAATTTGTAATCAATGGAAGCCTCCAAAGACCCCACTACAAGCTAGCATTTACCCAGCTATTTCTCACTGTGAATGAAGTACAAAAACCATTGCGAGAATATTTGTATCAGTGTCCAGAAATTCAAAAGCCTTCCCCTCTACTTCAGTCTACATGGTTGTTCATCACAGAACAGGAACATCGCTCAATTCTTGAAGTACTAGTTGGCAGTCAAGACCTCTATAATGATGAACATATTCTTCTACAATCTTTTCTGGTCCAAAAAATATCCAGCGTCAGGCTCGATACAACTTAATACCACAATGAAAAAAGCTTAACTAGATCTCTGCACGAGCTCCGGGTGACAGCTGGCCACTTGCTTTCCCGGGCTGCGGGAGCAGCTCTATAGCTGCCGAACCGCCGAAGCGCTGCCCTGGCTGAAGGCTGGCAGAGGACCGAAGCTCGACCTGCACATCCGTGTAGAAGGGCTGGAAAATCTGAAACAGTCCGTGTGTTTTTGCAATTCCTCTAGCAAGCCTAAGAATTCATATGCTTGAATTAGAGGATTCAAACACGGTTATATACAGAATTTACATCAACTTATGGATTTACATTCCTTTGAAGCAAACAACATTTAGGACATCAGAAAGTCTAGCAGGTACTTGTAGGTTAGGTACAATATATTCAAGCATTTTGTTTTAAAAGGGGAAGTCAGTGCTTATGCAAGAACATGTGTTTGATGTATAGAGTGGTGCTAGATAACAGAGAGACATTAAAACCATGCAAAAACCACTCAAGAATGAGAAAAGCCTAGTCTGTATTCACAGCACTCCTGCCTCTCTCCCTCCTACACAGACCGACGACAGCAGCAAGGCTGAGCAGCTCCGTCCACGTTTCCTGCTCCCTCCATAGACCAGGCACCACTGATAACTTTCCTCTACCTCTACGAAAGTAAATAATTATATGGCTCCAGAACTTTCAAGGCATGTTAAGAGACAAAGTATTTATTATCAAGAACAAAAACCACACCATTTACTTCCTTCAGGAAGTCTCAGACCCCTGCAAGCACGCAGAAGTCGCAGCATCACAGGCCTGTTCTTTATCCCTGCGTCTCAGCTGCTTAGATACACAGCTGGCAGAAAGAGATTATTTTAACTCTTTCCTCCACAAGTGATGTGTGTATTTCCCACCAGTTCCACAAGGTGTGAATCTTCAGTCATCATCTGGTTTACGCCTCTGTCTATAACAAGTTAAAACGATACACTGCCTATCTCCCTCCTCCAACATGTTTTAAAGAGGATATAACCTTCAATTTCTTATCAGAATGTTTTTTTCCTGGTCCCTTTTCCCGATTAATGCAATTTTAATTTTAAGAACAGCACGACAACAGCATCCGTTCCTATCAGTGCCGAGCAGTCGACATCTAACAGATTTAGAACAGCTACAATGAAGCATTTCCAAAGCTGCATCTTTTAGGAACAATTTTGACCTTGTCCCCCTCAATCACCTTCACTTACATTTCAATTTTTTATATTAAAGATAGACAGGAAAGAATAGACATATTGCAGGCCATGTTTCACGAGACATTCAGTCTTCATGGTCTGAGTCAGTGCTATGTTAACATTTCTTTGAGTGAAAGGAAAAGTAGCCTGAATTCTGCTATACAGAAGCAGTAGTTTTCTGCAAGAACATACCTATTCTAGTTATTTTTGTTTTCAGAAGACACACAAAAACACTTTCCTTCTATTACTACCTTTAAGTCTTGATACAGATATGTAATTCTGTCCATTTTCAAAAGCTGAATGGATTGTCAAGACTTTAAAGACTCCCTGAAGCTAAGAAGAACTGAAATTAATGATTTCTATCTCCAGGGAAGGTAAAAATGGTTACGCTGGGAGTATTAATCCATTCTAGGCTGTAATTACATTTTAACAAGAAAAATGGGTTTGTATGTCACTTAATTATACCTCAATATCCCTCTGGAAATCAAACAGGTCAATTCGCTGCCAGTTACTGCCATCCAGGGCCAGAACATTCCATGCCTTTATCGGGGGAAGAAATGTAAATGTGTTGTTAATATGAAAAAAAAAAAAAAAAGAACCCCGCCAGTGGGGACCTGGTTACAGTTTGTTCCTTTTAGAAACAACATTCTGTCTCAGATGTAAAAGCAACAAGTAATTACAGCCAACAAGGAAAACCGTGCAGTTACCAGAATCACTTGCCCGGACAAGAGTCCCCTCACCTACGCAGCACGCTCTTCGCAAGTCCCCAAAACGGGGCAGCCCGCGGTGCCCCCGCCGCTGCTGCTCCCACGGCAGGCGGAGATGCTGACCCAGGACGGGAGGCAGTGCTGGAGCGCGGCATCTTCACAGTCCTGGCTGGAATCTAACTCCCTCTGCGGCACGGCCAGCTAACCCAGCGCCTTTAAAGGCTGCTAGCGGGACCAACACGAAGATGAAGGATGCCAGGACGCGGGCGAGCCCCAGAGGAGACCCTACACCAGGCATCTAGGCTGGCAAGAGCACTGGAGCTAGTCTGAGGGTGCGGAGGGCTCGATGGCGCTGGGACTATGCGGCGGGATCCCGTAGCGGTGGGGAGGCTGTCATCTCGCACACCTCCTCTCTTGCCTCCAGCAGAAAGAGGTGTTCAAGGCAGTCCCGCAGCCTGGTGCACGGGGTGCTGCGTCCCACAGATGGGGAAATTCACAGCTTTAAGCTGTCCAGATAAAGCATCCAGCTCTCATCTGAGAACGATGCACCACTGCCAGAGTGACAGCGTTTACTACCTCTGACTTCAGCGTTTGTCTTGGATTTTTTTAAAAACAAACAAACAAAAAAATCTCATGTGGTTCATGCTACAAATGAGAACCAGGAACCCAAAGTTAGTAATTCTACCCTTAACGAATCAAAAAGGTTGTCAACACAGTACTATTACTTGAAGCTTTAATTACATAATCAAAGTAAACAACTAGATCTTATAATAACCATGAGTCCATCATTATGAAAGAGTGCATGTATATAGGCAGATTTTTATACTACATCTATTACATGCACTAAGCTACATCTCCACCACAATAAACTAGTTCTTGTACAAGCCACGTATAGACTCAGAACAGCTGACAGAACTGTAAGCATTAACTGATTTTCTGCATTTTAAATCTCATTGCTGATATTTGTTTTAAGGTCTGGTTATTGCCATGATAAAAGTAATAGGTCCAGTGGAAAAGAAATGCATCAGTAGATGCAAGTTATAACACAGCATATTTTAGTGTGTAATGTAGGCAACATTACACACAGCCTTTCCGTAGCTCCGTGCAGACACTTCAGTCCTTTACGATACATGCTGTGTCACATGAGGACTAATACGCTCTCTGATGCCCCGTGGACTGTGTAAACTGGAGCAAGCCACAAAAATGGGAGCACACCTTGACACTGGCAAGTATCTCTGACAGCCCATTCTGGTCAACATTGTTCTGCTGGAGCAGTGAATTTCAGCTGGAAGATCTTTTACTAGAAGACCTATGTTGTTCAGAGAACACGGGATGATAACTGCAATGCCTAGACATCATGCAGGATATTTTTTAATGCAATTAAAAATGCTTAAGCATAGTCTTTTTTATCCTTATGTACTCTGAATAATGAAACAAGTTATGGTTCAAGTCTGAACCCAAGATTGATCAGTTTTGTACAGGTGTCACTCAGCACCGGCTCCGCCAGTACGGTGAACACACCACCTCAAACACCTTCCCGTGTAACCGACTTCCCACTCTTGCTCCGTGTGTCTCAGTAGATATGGGCAGGATAATGTATCTGAACATATCTGGTAGCTCCAGATAACTGGACCTGCAGCTGGAAGAATTTTCCCAAGCGAATAACCCAAGCTGGATTTCATTAGCTTCATTAGAAGCCCACAAAACTATGAGCTACTTAAGGAAAAAACCACCCCTAAACAAAACAGATATTCATTTTTTTCTTCCATGCTTACTTCAACTACATCCAAGTAGGAAAATAAACTTTTAATGACTCTGCAGCATCTTTGGGAATCAAAATTTCTATATCCCCACCAAAAACCACAAGATGCCATTTTAGACTCAAAGTTAAGATATTTTCATCAGCGCAGGCCGCCCAAACAAACCCAGGCTGACTGGGGAGTTCTTGGGCAAAAAGTCAGCCACCTTCCCTTCGTAGCCTGCTCAGGGCCTTGGACACCGGCAAAATGGCATTCAAGCTTTGAGTGCCCCTTCACTGGTGCCATCAGAAGTTTCTGGTATTGCAGCGTTAACATGGGACACATTAAATAACGACTTGAGTTGCACAAAGCTCCCTGGTACGAATCCTCCCGGTTTGACATGCTAGGGAAGGCTGGAGCGAGAACACTGTCACCCAAATCCAACCAACTGTTAAAATCCACCAGCAAGGAGAAAGGTTCTTACCCTGGAGACTTGAGCACAACGACACAGAGTGACCACATCCAGGAAAGAGAAAATTCTGTAATGGAAATAAAAGATACCTTATTGGTTATTTACATTTAAAACAAAGAGGACACGGAAAACAAAGGAGAAAGGAAAAAAAAAAAAAGGACTGGAAACAGCAAAACTTCTTTGTAATTCATTTGAAAGCTGAACTGTGAAGAGAAGCGCAGACCTAGCAGTTAACAAATGAAAGCAAAACACAGATACTGAGCCACTGTGAAATATTAATCTCACACCTTGTAGTATTTCCTGACAGTAAATTGAACAATTATTTATCAAAACAAAGGCTTGCAGGTATTGTGTAGTTTAACAGTCAAACATTCAGTTAAGTCAGGATATGGCAGAACAAACAGTCACGCTGGGCTCTGCTGGCTCCTATTTGACACAGGAGCACTGCTGTGCCCAGCACCTCTGTTCAACAAAAACATCATCTTCAGCAACAGCTCTCCAAAAGCGGGCAGTGTAATCATCAACAGTTAATAGATCAAAGCAACACGACAGCCTGATTTCAGTGCATGGATTATTTCTTCTTTTTCACACAGCTGTGCTAAATATGAAGTGTTGTTAACACAGTGGCAGGAGGAGTATTTTGCTCTGCAACGCTGCAAAGCAACTCGCCCAGCCAGATGATTTGTTCGATTGTGCCAGTACAGCGTCTAGGAGAGACGCGTTTAGGATTAAGCCGATGCGGTCACTCCTCTGTGGTATGTCATTCCTCTGCCAGGGCACACCCAAGGGTTCAGGCCAACACCCTGGTGTTGCTGTCCTATTTATTGGGATAAAGGAATTAGACAGTAATACTTTGCAATGCTATACTGGGCTAAGACATCCACGCTTTTATCTCGGGCATATACACCCCCGTCTGTGAACGCAGGAAGCACCAAGCCCATTTAAAGCTCCCAAATCCCTACCCATTTATCAATATGGTTATTTTATGGTTTTATAGTTATTCAAACAATCATATGCCGCAAAACAGAGGTCAAATGGACAGCAGAAAGATAGTAAGGTCTCATTCTCTTTGACAGCAATTATAAAACCGTAGGACGAAATGTTTTTGCAAAGATAATACAAGTGTTTGACTATAAGAAAACACTTGCACATATGCTTTAATATTTTAAACTTGAAGATCACCAGAAAGAGAAAGCAAATGTTACCAGATGCAAGTGTTAAATGTATGGGGCAAGCAATTCTGTTCCGATGCTATGCACTATTTTATAAAATACTCTTGCCAGATAAAGTATGGTTGTCCAGGAGAAATTCTGAGAACAAACAAAGCTCCACTGCTCCAAAACTCTCCAGACTTTCTCAAGAGAACAGCGTATGCCCAAATTAGCAATGGTTTGGATACCTGCAACACTTGAGTCATCTTCCCACACGACTGTGGGCTTGAAGGGGGGCGTACGTAAGCCTTCCTATATTCTCAGCAGACCTGCCTGTGCTGGAAGAGACTCAGAAATGAGAAGATGTTGCTGGCAGCATGTTCTTTTTGTGCGACTTAAAAATTTAACAAACACCCTGTACTAACGTGTTACTGAAGCTCTAACAGAAAAACAAGAAAGCTGTATGATGTATGCATCTCCCCAGGTAAGTACAAAGAATCCATTTGAATAAATAGCACAGATACCGACAAAGCTGGGGGAAGAGGTGCTGAGAACAATGAACAAACATCATGCGCATCAGGGATAAACTGCACTTTGTCCTAGAGATAAACGATGAGGGGTTATCCAGGCTTTTGCTACCGACACTGAGGTTTGTGTGCATGTTAATATGTGCCGCACACCTTCACAGACACCCATGTATCTCTATATTGTTATGTACAAGTAGCAAATCCTGGATTTTCAAATTTTAGGAGAAGACACAAGCAAGGCTGAGATGATACGATACAGCCATTGCATGACCAAGCTTTCTTCATTAGCAGGTATATCAGAAGCACTTTAGAAACGATCAGTGTTGGTGGAAGGAGAAAAAAGGATGTTACCTATAGAGGATGAATGTAGATTATTTATCAAAACGCAGATGCTTACAGGTACCACGTAGCTTAACAGTCAAACATTCAGCTAAGTCAGGATATAGCAGAACAAACAGCCACAGGCTCTCTTGTGTTTCTATACTGCCCAAAGATACTCACAGGAGTATTCAAGGAGTTGGTTCAAGATAATTCTCCTCTGTTCCTCATGCGTCTCATCATGAGACAAGATTTACAGTGACATGCTGAGATATACGCAGTTAAGAGGTCTGGAAAAGAGCTAATATGCACTTCACCGTAACACTGTTTTGGGAACCCACTTCTGGATTTCAGAAGCAGTTCCATACTCGCTTTCAACTGCTTATAGACAAGTCTTCCCCTTGAATTAAATGTCATTTATTCATGCATGTATGTGAGCACTGAGGATTTATTTAGCACAATGTCAATGTACAACAATACAAGGAAAGCCTGGGGAAATGATAGAAGCTAGGGAAAATGCTTACTTTCACCCTAGATTCCCATCACAAGAGCAAAAAAAATATCAAACTCCATGGGAACAGTGGCTAGGTCAATAACTACGCAAGCTTTCTATATTTTCATTAAAATTGCTTTCTCCATGGAAATCCCAGGCTATTAATAACTATCTCATCCCTCTATCAGGGTTATTAGGTCTTGGCCAAATTCTTTTCTGCTTCCTGCTCCTCCCTTCCCAGCCTACCCACACAGTAAAAGGGATGTCAACACAGCAGAACACGTGCCCCTCTCACCTCCGAGGTTAACACTGCTGAGCCTTGCCAGGAGCTCCCTTTTTGTCTAACTCAGGGACTTTGGCTCTGAAAAGCTTAAGAGCATTTTCCAGTGTTTTCTGAACTGCTCTTGCATTTGTTCAAGAATATTAGCCAATGATTCAGCAGAATCAGACTGCAAAAATTACTCTTTCAGCAGCAGCCACTACTGTGTTGTGCATTTTGGTCATTTCAGAATTGGCTCCAACTACAAGCCTTCTCATGAACTGGAGAGAACAGCAGGAGCACAGTCAAAATCTTGCAGGCACAATGACCCAAGCTAAGTTTTCCAATGCAGCCCTGAGGACAAGCTTTTTCTTCTCCAAGGAACTGTTGCGGAACATTTAAAAAAACAAAACCAAACCCAAACCCACAAAAAAGCTGCCCACATGGCTAAGCAATGATTGAGCGGACATCGTTTTCGAACAGGAGTACAGCATGGGTCATAAATGCTGGGTCTCTTTTCAGCAATCTGCACAGTATAAAATAAAGCAAAGGTAATCTATATGTTCACTTGAAATAATATGCCTTCTTGCTATTACCCTATGGCTCAATTAAAACTGGACTTGACAACAAGGAAACATACTGGGCTGACAGGAAATTTGCGTGCAACTTAGCTAGTCGGCTCCAGACCCTCGCTCAGTAATAGGGGGACAATTCGTCCTGGAATTGTTCTAAAGCACCAAATCCTTAGAAAATATCTGCTGCTCTGGTCAGGTTCAGTTTATCTGGTGAAAGAAAGCAGAGAAGAGTAAGTAGCAGCAGGCTGAACAGTACTACTTGAATAATGGCTTTCCCGATTCTGCCTTAATAGATCAAAAGGCACATAGCTGGGATGTTTATTTTTACATCCAACACACAGGATTTCTGTTCTGCTCACAGCTGACTGCTGTACTCTTACATTGGTCTTTTTACTCTTCAGAGTTGACAGTAAGAAAATAATCCACCAATAACTATCATCAAACAGTGATCACAGGTGAAGGCAGACTGAGTATTCCAAACAGGAATTAAAACAAGTCTGGTATTGCAGCACATTAATTAAAAAAACAACAAAGGAACTCACTATGTTTAGGACTTTGCCTGAACAGTCCAGCACCAGACAGTTTAGCTAAAAGACACTGCAGTTTGAGCATTTTTCAGGTTTCAACCTCTTAATCCACTCAGGGTTTTTTGGGACTCCTCACTTTCCCACTGCCACTCTAATTAGATTAGGGTCGAGACTAATGAAATCCCTGGATGCTGCAGGCTTTGAGGTGAGCTAGCTTAGAGCTTCAGCCTTCTAAAATTACCAACACCAATTCATGTCAGTGACACACCATTCAAGTTACATTTTGCTCCATACTCATTTTATGCCGATGGGCTGGCCAGGAGGAGAGAAACAACTTTGCTGCCAACTCACCAGTATCCTACACGCTCTGTTGCTTCCTTGTCCCAAGCAGAACTCAAGCTCCCAAGGAATAAATCAACACGGGCCTTGAAGGTCAGATGGCAAAACCAGTGCCAGTGCCTGGATGTGCTGAAAATGGGCTAGCAATCAGCAGGGGGTGGCATGAAGTAAAAGCCGCTTACGCCAGGAGAGAATTGAAAACTGCTTGACCTGCCCGTGAACCAATACGGAAAAGACGAAATCCCGCAGCCTGGTCCCCTTCACCCTGCCAAGCGTAAGCTGTTTAGCAGCCCCACGTCACGCCGAGAGTAAACCTTCTTCAGGAAACCAGCAGAGACCACCACTGCCACAGAAAATCCAGGGTTGTGGCTGGGGTTTGGCTTGCGGACGAAAAGCGACTGGCAGGCAGCCCTCAAAGAATGAATGCACCTTTTCAAGAGGGCATCATTAACGGCCACGCAGGGAAACAGGGACATGATGCCCCTTCTGGGGAAACGACCACAGCCAGAGCCGACGTGGACCACGAATTCACCGTTCAGAGTCACCGAGCCAGACGCTGCCCAAAGAGGAGCTGGGAGCAGCAAAGGAACAGGGGCAGCGAACGGAACTCCACTTTTTGCTGGTTTGGCTCATTTTTAACTGTGTAAAGGTATATTCACGTATAAAGGTGTAAGCTCCTAGAAACTCAGCTGGCAGGAGACAAAGCTGAAGCAGGTACAGCAGTATCAGGACAAGGATTTGTGACCCATTGGCTATTTCTCTACCCATGTGCTGCAGGACAGCTTTAGTTTAGAGTCCTGCTCTCGGGGAAATGCAGGACAAACATCACCGCTACCAGCATCGTGGTAGGGCAGAACATGACGTGAGAGCTGAAGCACTGACACGTTTAAAGGAGAGATTTCTGAGGACAGCCCTCCAGAGCACTTTGCACCTCCACCCCATCCTCCCAGACAAAAGCATTACTGGATTTGCACATTTCTGTATCTTGGGGTGTGACAACGGCTGCTGTTCGCCCCTTTTATACCCTCCTACTCTTTATTTTGCTCAAGTACAGCTTTCCACTCTGCAACCACATACATGAGACACCAATGCCATCTGCAGAATGAACAAACCAGAGAACAAGACATCACACAGTAGCACTGCTTAAACACACAAGTCTTTGTCTTGTAGACAGTGACACTCATTTACAGGAGACTCCTGCAGATAAATGCATCCAAGTTTCTCTTTCAAAGGCTGCACTGTCAATCTTAGGAAATTAATTTTCACAGTATGCTAACAGTGAATTCCAACTCTCAAAACCATTACTTATGAACTTTAACATTTATAAACTTCATCTCCTGATTTCTTCTAGGTTCTGCACAATCCTGAACACTTGCTCTGTTCTACAGCAGGTTAGGATGACTAGTGATATCAAGACACAAAAGGCAAAAACATTTCCGCAGGGCAGAAGCGTGCAAACTGCTGAGAACTCAGCCACACTGCGGCTCGTACTGACGAAATTCCCTGCTTGGTGCAGGACCTTCCCTCCTACTTACCACAAATCCTTCTCCAACTGTCTAGTAATGTTCCTCAACACCAGCTACCTCCTGCTGCCCAAAATGTGCGTATTGGTCCCACCCAGGATCATTCCACTTTGACCAATCTACCAGAAAGCGCACCCATGCTCTAGTCAGGGTCCTGCTCCCTGGGAACCCAGTGACCACACACCTCTTCCCTGAAGTCCATCCAAAATCTCGATAAATTCCACCCCCCAAACTTTTCCTCCCTACCAGATTCCCTGCTTTCCCTATGCCACACGAACCCCTTGCCTCACAACCTGTCCCCAGCCTACCCGTGTCTTGTCACCTTACCACAAGGGCAAATCCTGGTTTTGTTGCATCTGCAATACCAATACCTACTTGCTCCCATCAGAAAAAGAATCCCCTCTCAGAAAATCCAGAGAGACTTTTTTCTCACTTCTCAAATTCCCCTTTTGCTGCAACACATCCACACCAATAGCTCAGGGCTGGGTGCAGACAACTGCTGTCACCTGCAAAAAACTGTGCAAACTCATCTGGGCCAGGGCATCCGACCCTTTGTTACTCCATCCCACTCCTCCCACAGGCTGCTTGTCTCTCCCAGCTACCTGCTGCTGATTTTTACACAGCAATCTCTGTGTGGCATGGACAATCATTTGCCTGTACACCAGGCTTAAAAGCCAAATACTCACAGTTTTAGCAAGGAGGGCTTTAGAAGCCATACAACTTGCTTTTGGATGAATAATACTGGAATAAAAGAAACCGATCTGATTGGAGATACCATTACAGAGCACAGAGGAGGCAGTGAAGTCAAAAGAAAAAAGAGTCAGACTTTTTTTTTTCCTATTACTTTTATTTCACAAGTGAGCTAGAAGCGGTTTCCTGTGTCAGAGCTCCTCTCCCCAGACTTTTCACTGCCATTAAATGTTGACAGTACTACACAGCTTCTTGCAGTGTAAGAATTTTGTTTGTGTTAGTAATTCAAGCTGCCACCTGCAACTGCCTTCACCGTTTACAGTCTAGCATCTCAGCTTAAAACACTGACGAACACGACTTTACTTCAAGACACCGAAGTGTGATGACTGAGGTACAATCACACGTACATCGTTGCTCTGGGGAAGGCAAATTTAAAAAGGTACGTGTGTATGTGCACGTGGAAGGGCAGCACGGGGACAGCAGAGCTGTCTACCAAGACCCACAAAGTCTGATCTGTTTGATCTTTCCCAACAGGACCATCCTGCCAGGTGCTGAACATCTGTCTCTTATTGACAAGGAACAGGGCAAAGTCTGCTCGAGCGTAACTGGAGCAGAGGAACTACCTTTTTTTAAATGGAACACTTTAGAGAGAATAGAGAATCCTATTCTACACATTAGCCTACACTTACCACTTATTTTCATTAAGGACTTTAGTCCTACAGTTCTTCCATCTACAAAACAGGCAACCAGCAAATTAATTTAACATTTTAAAAAACAAAACCTAATAATATTTAGCATAAACTGCTGCTGATGCAGACCTTTGATCTGCTTCTGTTTGTCTATGGTTTTATAAGTGACCCAATCCAAGCTCATGATTTATGGGCACACCAGCAAAATCAGCTACCGGCTGCAAATAACAATACACAACACAGTCTCCAAGCTTACAAACTGAAAGAAAGCTTACCGAAGCAGCAGCTCTTTTGGAAGTTTTTTGTTGATCACAGCTTCATCATTGTTTGAGAACATCTGTAAACAAAAACAATTTAAACATTTTAGCCATATATTTTCATTAAGGAAAGAAAACCAAGTTTACTCTAGGGAAGAAGCTGCTGGTTAACGAGGCCATTTCAAGAGAGACATCTGGCCCAATAAATTCTCAAAAGATAAACTTTATGCTCAAGCTTTCAAACTCCTGGATTGGACCCTAGTTGGATAGAATATTACATCCAATTAGTTTAAAAAAATGGTCCAAGAATGCTTTGTGGATTGATGGATTAAATATAAACTGAGATTTTTAATTTATCTATTAAAGAAAATGATAATTAGGAGGTCCTTGTGGGCTGGCACTGACTACAGGAAGGTATCACCTACAGCATCACTACAGGCTTCCATCTGTGTCACAGCTCTGTGAAGGTACACCAAAGCACAGGCACTTTAAAACCGTAAAGTGTAACTACGCATCAAACAAGCATATGGCAAACGGCGCGGAGGGGAAGGCTATGGCAAGAATGATCAAGCAGCCCTGACATCCAACAAACGGAGGCTGAAGATGCAGGCATAGCAGGACTGGCTTCCATACAGAAAAGACCGCAGAGTGCTGCTGAACAGGAGCCTAAAGAAAAAGTATTTCAGTGCCCATATTGTTCTCGCAGCAAATTGTTTGAGAGCAGCCCTTAGGGGCCTAGGGGCAAACGATATATTTTTTAAATCATGAAGCATGGTTTAAAGGGAGACGTGATCTTTGGTGCTGCATCAGGAGGAGAGATATGACTCTGGGAAAACACTGTCTTCTTCCAAGGCAATGAAGCCAGAGCTTTGTGTTGCTTTTTCATGCCAAGCATTATCATAGTGGCCAACAATTTACAAATCTGAAATGGACTTCTGGACCAGGTAAAACAAGCCCACTAGCTGTAAGAGTGAGAGAGGCTTCTCTTTTCTAAGGAGTCCTCAGAAAAACAGACGGCAAAGCCTCATGTGCTTCTTGAGGAACATCTACATAAATTTAGAAGACTTCGTATTGTCTTGCCATGGTGAAAAAACAAACAACCAACCTCCACACACTTATGCCTGTGGGAGGAATGATTAGAGTGATCTGTGAACTAAGACTGCCGAGCAGTGATGCCTCATTCCATTTGGCAGCATGCTTTCAACATTTCCAAAAGCCAAGCAGGCAACAAGGAGAATGAGCTTTAATTTCATTAATAAAGTTTCTCTTTCATCTCCTGGAACAACTGATCTTCCTGAGCTTCGTACCTGGTAAAAACTGCTCCTGAAATTACAGTCTAAAAAAGCTGATTCTTATCGGTTGATTAAGTGGTCTGAATCAATTCAGTTGTATGTATGCAAAGCAAATAAAACCAGCATCAGCTAGGTCACTTAAGTGGCAGAGGATCAGATTAAGAGTTAAAAAAGGAAAGTAAGATCTTAGTGGCTTACGAAGCTGTAGGCGAGGCCTCACTGACAGACAACAGCTTCTCCAAGCAGCAAACATTCTGTACCTGAGCATCAACCCAACCCCATCACCCACCAAAGAAACCATCGTAGCTTAATGTGAAAAGCTGACATGCTGCCACTAAGTGGCTTTTTAATACGCTCCAATCAGTGATAACAAACTGACAACAGAATAATGCCATCGTCACAAGAGAACACTAAAAACGATGCTTTTAGAGGCAAACTTAAAAGCTGTGTTTCTAAATCACAGTTTGCTTTTTAATTATCTCAAGATCCTGAAGCATGATGCTGAAGTGGGACACGAACTCTCCAGCATTCTTTCCCAAAATGTCACACAGAAGAAAAGTGTTGTTTTCCCCCCACAGACGCTTTTATCACTTCCCACCAGAAGATATCACAAGTTAGCAAGTCCTAAACGGTCCACTAGACAGGCAACTGCTCAGCCCATTTTGCAGGTAATTAAAATGGAAGCTTTGCCATTTCCCCAGCTAACACAAATTCTGTGAAGTCTGTTCCCTCAGAGACTAGGGCAGAAAAGCATCTCCTCAAGTGAAGGACGGCGTTCAGACTCGGTCAGGAATGCTATCTGGCGCCTGGCAGATAACTGCAGCGTGCCACAGCGGGTCAGGACAGACATTGCCGAGGCTGGGAAAGGAGCTAACGCACGTGCGTGTTCTGGGACTGGATCATCTAATTAGATGGCTTAGCTGATCAGCTGGGAAATCAAGGAAATTCTGGAGAAAGCTCTAATGAAGGAGGAACGCAGGAGGAATTATTAATGGGAAAATGAGACTATGATTTTTCTTCCCCCAGTTACAAGAACAATAGTAAACAGGCAGATCTATCCTCTTTCCTATTATTGTCCAGGCCAGAATTTTATATCCGAACCAGCACCCTCTCCCCCCTCACAAAAAAGGGTGAGAGAAATTAAAGGAGCAAATCAGAGCAGGAGGAGACTTCCGAAAAGGAACCAGACTGGAAGAGAACAGGCAAGGGGCAGGAAGTATTAAAATAGAGATTCCAGGAGCAGCCAGCCAGCCTTTTCTGTCTCATCTGTATCAGCAACAAGGCTTTGTCTGAACTCAGGTTTTACTGTGAGAATGCAGGCAATAGTCACTGCCTGCTGTTAACGGAGGCTGTACATCAGGGACGCTCACAAACACCTTTGTGCAAAACACAGGTAACTTCTTGACTTCTCCCCATGACATTGCTCAGCAGAAAAACCTTACCTTGTGCAAACCAAAGCCTTAAATTGTTTTTCTGTAGAAGCTACCCTTTGACCAGTACTATACTGAAGGGAAGTTTGGGTTTTGTCTTACTAAGGAAAGTCCTTGGACTTAAACGTGACAGGGCGAAGGCAGGATGCGCTCCATGGGAGAACCTCAGCTCTGGAATTCCCCCTCCACTGGAAGGCTGGGAAGTGCCAAGGTACATCACCAGACCTATTTTCTCAAAAATTCCTTCAAAACTTGGTGCTCAGATGACAGAGGCTGGGTGAAAACAGGCTGGAATTGGAATACATTAACTAAGTTATGACAACATGTATAGCTAGTTAAATAGACCAGTGGACATTTGATTTTCTGGCAAGTCCATACAAGAATAAAACTAGTCTGAAAAAATGTCAGAAGCTATTCTAGACTTCCAGGCTTTTGAAATTACTTCTAGGGATAAAAACTAAATGACTTCAGTTTGCTTTTCCTAACATCTCTCTCAACATCCTTTAATATCAGGTGTTTTTCAGCACAGTAAGTTATTCTTGACAGGATATAGAAAAACGTATCTTTCTTGTATGTAAATTTTGCAGTCCATATAAAACACAGAATCTTCCACAAAGCATCAAGTTTGCTGCTGTGTGAAGCCACATCCCTTACACAGAAGAAACGGAGGGGGAAGAGGATGAAATTCCTCTTAGTCTTCCACCCATCGAGATGAAGCAGACCAGCAGTGCACTACTCTTTTGAAACAGCCTTTTCTAGCTAGAACGGAAGGGAGAAATCTAGAACAAACACCATGGAAGCAGATACTAGACTTCAAAACTCATATTAAATTAGTATAGGTTGTTATAATCTGCTGCAAGGTAAAAGAAAACATGTCCTGCCAAAACACCAGAGCTGGACAAAGTTTAAAATAGAAATTGCTGCATTTCCTGGTTACATTACTATAAATCTCTTACTGGTCCTTCAGAGCAACATCTACAGACAGCGGAACTGATGGCTTAGCTGCCCTGGGCCGCTGGAGCTACGCGGTGCCACAGCACACACAGGATTTGGTCATCGCTCCGTTAAGATTTAATTTTCCTGCATATATTGTATTGCCCAGCTCTCCTACCAAAGCTAGGAAACGGGTAGAACCTGCAGTTTTCCAGGGCATACGTCTGGTAGCAGTTTTACACTTCACACAGAGAGACATTTTACAATCCATGAGATATTTTGCACATACACACTTCAACAGCACTGCACATGGAAATACTTCCCGTATTCCAAGAGGGGCTCAAAAAGGAGAACAAACAGGATCCATCTAATTGCAGCTCCAGCAACTCCAACAGTTGGTTCAGCACCAACTTCACAGCCCAAAGAAATGACTAAACCAGGCGACTTAATCCATAAATCAATCCTTTATCTCGTAAAACAATTCAAATGTTCACAAACCGTTTACACTTACTATTCAATAAAAGGAGAACTGTAACTATTCGGCTCCCAGTTTAGGATAGTCCGGTGCATTCGGCACTTGACAGGCGCACCCAGAGGGGCCTGTTTTGCCATGGTTTTTTAAGAGTAGATGGCCAGAGGAGCTAGCAATGAAGACAAGGATGATCCAGCCTTCATTCATCCACAGGAACTTGCCAGGTGCCCCTGAATTCAAGTACTCTTTCCTGTACACTCTCATACTAACTGCAAACCGCAGAGATTAAAACCCAGAAGACAAAAAAAACGCTACTTCCCAGGATGTATTTATGGGCACTCCTGTGCTTCTCGCCAGAGCATTGTCCAGAAGCATTCAAATCAAGCAAGTTTATGAAAACAAATGGACAACAGCGATCAAAAGATACAGTTCTTGCAGCCTTACACCGAAGTCATTTAGCACATCGTGTAATTTGTCCATTTGTTTTAATAACTCTTCCCTTGCCTTTCAGAATATTAAAAGTTTTGCAAACTGGCTCAATTCATCTGGTTGCACAGACCGCGGCAGTCTGCAAGTGCTCCGTGCGGGGCCAATACACAGATTTATCTACCGCGAGGCGCTGCTAACAGTGCAGAAGACAGAGTTGCTATTCAGGCACTGGTCGTGTCAGCCGTTCATCACAGGGCACGGCAATCCAAACTGGGTCAGCTGTATGACATCAACACCGGATCCCGATGACAGCACGTTGCAGCTGAGTGTGCAACAGATGACAGCGTATAATTATGAGTGTCCCCGCACAAGAAACACCTACATATGTACTGTACTCATCATACATGCAAAGAGGGACGTGAACAACAGTTGATGCAAGCTCTGTCAGTGAAGCAACACTCAGCAGGCATGCGCTATTTGAGCTAAAACATAGAGTATTATGTCATTATTGCAGCCCTTCATTTAGCCTTTGAGTAAGTCTTGCATTGTCACAGACCAGCTTCAACACCCATACAAGCATGGAGACTCGTCTTGGCTCTCTCCTTCAGGTCTGGTGCCACACTATCCATCCTGCCCAGAGCGAGCTGATGTGATCGATAATTAGCATGTAAACGAGGTGTCCACAAGCTGGACTGATTCAGGTGCTGTGTCCACGGAGAGACTGCACAACTTCTCCCTACTACATGACACAAACATATGTCACACTGGCAGATGCCAGTACAGAAGGCAGCACAGCCAACACCTACAGCTCTTCCCAGGAAATCCATACTCAATATACATTTCACTGTATTTTAGAAGTTTGCAGCTGAGAAAAACTTGCTGTATTAATATGGAGCTCTCAATATCAGGTCGATTGACATTCCACAGCAGCAAGTAAAAGCTTCTGCAGTGAGAAGAGTGTTTATTCAACAGTTTCTACAAAATTTAAAAATCTTTGCTTGCAGAACAGTTACCAGCTCCCCGTAGCCCCCGTCCCACAGAAAGTCTCCAAACGCACGTTGGCACAAAGCTGTCCTTCCCAGCGTACAGAGCCGGCAAAACTCCACAGGAGCTGCTGCGGATCCCGGCTCTGAGCCGGCTCTTGGCTGCAGAGCTCTGCGGTCTGGGCTGGCAGAGGGAGGGGGCAATGCTTTCCTGTAAATGTCACATCTGGCAATGGTTTGATTTTATTGTTGGGGAAGGGCTGGAGGGGTGTTCCTATGAGGAACAAAAGTTTTGTTTTTCACTTTTTTGTGTTTGGAAAAATACACTTGAGAAGTTTCTAAATGAGCTATTTCAACATTTACAGTTTACTGGAAGTAATTAGGAATATTAACGTACAGAATACAAAGCACATTTATTGTACATTACCCTAAATGCTCAAAACTAATCTCTGTAAGTAATTCTTAAGTTACTGGCTGCCTTTTTAAGAGAAAAACAGTTTACTCATCTGACATCCCAAAAAGACTTTCCACTACAACAGCAGCAGGGACTTTTTTCAATAACGTGCCGTTTAGACATAAAGCCATACCAGACTGCCTTGCCTGTATGACAGCAGACACTGAAAAACACCATCAATTTTCACAACGTTTTGTTACACAGAACTTTGTCCGCTAAAGAGACGAGGAGCAGAAAAAGGACAGAGTCAATTTGCAGTGTAACACGGGTGGTCTACAATTAAGGCGCATCTCCAAGATACACAAACACTCACATGCTCCAAGCAGCTCCGACGCTGGAACTTCCGAACCTGAACTGAACAACATACAATGCTGTGTCCCAGCACTACCAAAATCCTACTTTGCCAACAAACATGAGGGGATTTACTGGCATGAAGTTTCAAGGTTGATCGCAAAGACTCGTTCACTTTCAATTTGACTGTTTGCAGACCTTGTTTCTGCATAAAAATGTATATTGTTATGGGCCCCAAGAAGGAAGAGGAGTCCCACCCCTCTCCGCTCTTTCACCTGGACACAAACACGGTCATGCACAGAGGCAGGGGGCTTCAAGGCCTGTATCGTCCTGAAAAGCACTGAAGAACTTAAGTTAACAGCAGTATGTTCAGTTGGACAAGAAACACGCTACCATCAACATTAACAGGATATCAAGTAATTGTCCATGTCTGTACTCGATGCAAGCTAACACCGGCAAGCCAGCAGTGTAATACAGCTGCTGCATACATCAGCTAGGGTGGAAGTATTTACTGCGCTGCCGACAAACACAGCTGGTTTTCAGCCGAGACTGCATCTGGCATCAGCACGGGGAGGGGGATGGTTGGTCTTAAAAATATATAAAAATCACACGAGGCTTAACTTTAGAGGCATCAGTGCCAAAGCCAACAATTGAGCACACAGTGTTAGCCTAGATGCGGACTTTGAACTCAAACACTTTTCTTCTAAAGTAGAAAATTCAAAGCTCAATGGAGAAAAAGGGATGAAGGTTATTTGGAGCTTTATGGAATTAGTGGCTACAAGGCTAGCAAAGGCACTCAAATCAGTTATTACACCGAGACCCAGTTATCCACCTTAACGTTCACTCAAGTGAAAAATAACAAGGGGTCTGACACACCCAGCCCGGTGAGAACGGACTGAAAACCCGAAACAGCCCAAGAAGCACTAACAAACTGCAGTGTGCGCTGCCATGGCCGAGGACGTGATCAGGTTGATGCAGAGAGGGAAAGAAAGAGGACAGACATCCATTTTCAGTACAAAAAACAACTGACTAAACAACAGAAAGACATCCATACAGGTGGGCAGCAGGAAATAAAAACTATAAACGTTTCTGCAAGTAAGTACAAACACAACTAATAAAGTGTTTCATGTCTCTGTATTAAGCAAGCTTCATGCAAAATAAACACAGAATTTAAAAGCATACCCTCTTAAAAATCTACGAAATACTAGTAAATATTACAATTTTAACATACTGCAACTTGTTTACTTGCATAACAGAAACTGTAAGACAAACTTCTTACAGCAATCTTACAAACACAAAAGAAAAAGGTAACCACGTGCTGAGGATGCAATTTTAGCTCTTGTTTAGACTTAGAGCTCGCTATCCTTAGTCCACAAGCAAATGCTGGCCAGACCCTCCACAACTGCTCATAACCACAGGAAATTAAGCAATTAAAACCAAGACAGAAAACAGACTGCAATTATTAGAGAGTAAATAATGCATTCTGGAAACTGTTTTTAAGCCAGGAAAGGTGGGGAACCAAGAGTTGCCATCATATACTACGGATTATATATGTAGCTGGTATACTTTGTCAGTTTACATCCCACCCCATCTGTATCATCAGGACACTTTGGAGATTAACCTTCAGAGCTATAAAAGTGTCTTTTGCTATTCTGAGGTGAAAGAAATGAAACATCTGTGCAAATTCATTCAAAGAGTTTAAATCCTGACAAGTCGGAGATGCCCTATGAGGTGTTCTTCAGCTGTACAGCTGCTGGCTCACACCCAGAAATCCAGTATTACTGGTGGTATTTATACCACTTTCATCCGCTATGGTCCATACAGAGGAGGTGAACAAGCCCAGTACAGAGCCATTGAAACAAGACAAGACACACACCAAACCTAGTTCACAGCACGCAACTCCAATCTAGTAAAAGCAACTGAGCATAAAACACAAAACAAAAAAAAAAAGGGGGAAATTCATTCTGTATTTCCTCTGGAAAAGCTCGGTGAAGCTTTGAAGTGACTTCTTACAAACACTGTCAATATATACTAACACCTCGCCTCTAGTTCTGCTCATTTTGGAAAAAAAAAATCTACTACTGCTACAGGGCTCAAATAACTGAAACGTAAACGACATGCGTTGAGTATTGGTTCAGAAGTGCTCCTTCCTCGGTACAAGATTTAAGGGGAGCAGGAGTTTAAGCAGGCTGAGCTGCCTTACCAGAGGCAATGGAAAAATTACACTGCAGAGGTAAGTCACACAGGAGTGACAGTGAAATACAAGGCTCTTCGGAGGACACGATACAAAGCATAAAGTTGTTTACATCTACAAGAAGTTCAGATTGGGTGGATTTCCCTTCTGTCCTTTAGTTACACGGGGCCTTTTTTTTTTAAAAAAAAAACCATCCAGTTTAATCCATGTTAAATCTCCAAGGAAAATGGCTGGCTGTCAAATAAAGCCGCTGCTGTGACAAGCTCCATCGTTAGCACTCGGGATGCTCCGGCGTCCTCCCGCAGCATTGGTGTCAGCAGAACCAGGGAAGGCGAAGCGGCCGGCCGCCCTCCTGTCGCACACCGTGCCCAGCCTGACCCGGAGCGGGGGCTCCACTCAAACAAAATCGTGACTAAGCAGTACAAACCAAGACAAAATAGACCCTGGCCGAAAAGGCTTATTATAGGCGTATTCCTAAAAATAGCTCAATAGGCAATTTACTCGACATACACCATCAGATCACTTCTTCCTCATCTGCTTGTCGTTGCTTTGGAAAAGCTTAAATTTCTGCTGGCAGTAAGTAGCTGGGGTATGGATGAGCTACCTTTCCGTGCAGCCTGACTCTATTGTGCGTTCAGTCACAAAATAATAAATAACCTTTTTTTTTTTTTGAATCAGCAATGCTAAAAGCATGAGGCTGAACAAAAAATTAGTAAAGCCCTATAGAAATCGAGCCCATGATAAAGAATTGCCTGCTGCACCCACCTCTGACGTAGCAGTGTGATGCAGAAACTACCACAGAGCAGAAATTCATCAGGTGATTAATGTGCAAATAACAAGGTCATGTTGTTGCATTCAGAAAGTAAAACTTCAAAGTCAGATAGGCAGTGAAGGTGAGATGATTTAAAAAACACCATTTCAGCTGGAAGTACCACACGTGCTATATCCTATTTTTAAAAAAAACTAGAAACTGCTGTCAGATACCAAAAGGGCACGTTCGCACACTTTTTGTTCATCTGTTTGGTTCTTCTATCCCAGTCTTGGCTCCGAGACAGTCTTCCACACACAAAGCATCCCACAACTACACCTAAAAGCTCACTGTGTTCATTTTTAAGTTGCAATTTAAAAGACGCCACCATCACTAGCCGTTCTCAGCGTTTTAGTTACCCGACTTCTCCCGGCGGACACAGGCTGCAGGAGATACACATCCGAGTAGTTTCCACTGGACAGCCCTGGCAGGGACGCAGGGCAGAACCTGAAGCAGCCTGATGACAGATTGGGCAGGCAGAAGCTTGCAGTTAATCGGCTTTGTCTTCACCAGAAGTTGTATCTGGTGCTGAATGAAAAACACTCTCCGAAAACGTCAGCGGTAGCTTGCACATCCAAGAACTGCAGAGGTCAAAGTCAGTTGGCTTTATAATAGATGGGGCAAGCAGTGAGAAGCAAAAATACCACATGTGCTGTCATCAGAGCTGTTTTTGGGAGTCTCCTTTTTTTAGCTCCATTAAAAACCTCAACATCCTACGAGTGGTCATCTGGGTATTTTATGCCCTATTACAGATATTTGATTTAAAACGATGCTACTTTCTCACACACACCCTTCAAAGTTTTAAATATACACCGTTGCCCATAAAAACAACATCCAAGACCAATAGAGAAGGAGAATATAAATAAGACAAAGACTTCCTGACTTCACAGGGACACAGCCTATGGCCATGGACTGTGCTGTAAAACACCCACTATCACTATTTCTTTTTTTCTTTAGCCATTTTAGGAGGGTAGTAGTTTACTACAGATATCCTTTATTTAAAACACCCACAAACTGACATGCTTCAATATTTTCAGGCCAAAAGTGAGACTCCTCTAGCTCTCCAAGGACATACCAAAGCTCATCACAATTCAAATAAGCTTCTTTGATAAACAAATTTCTTATAGTTCTGCCTCTCTCCAAAGCCTACAGTTCTATGTTAGTGGTAGTAAGATTTTTTCACTCTTGGGTTTGTATTTAGCTATTCTCAAAGAGATGATGGTGGTATTATTGGTATTAGTTGGATATAAAGTCAAATGATGGTGTCTCAAAAAACCCCTACCTGAGATGAGGTGTGAAGGGCACCGGGCAAGTTTGCTACACGTAAAAGGGTGGTGGATCTGAAAGCATAACTGACGGATCAGCCAGGCATATACAACCACCAGCCACACCACAGACCAGGCACATACAACTCCACGCAGCTGTGCGGTTAAGTACTTCATACCAAATCAATAAGGCTAAAACATTCATCGGGTTGACTTTCATAATGGTATGAGTCAAATGAAACACACAGCAAGGCAATCCAATGGTGAAAACAATAATTACCTGATCTATCCCAGGCCCCAATTAACAATGGTATCTAAAATAAAATGAGACATACCCTTGCATACAGGCTCTCTAACTCCCTTTCCTGTTATGCAAGCTGAGATGCAAGACGGACACAGCCCAAGCAGACAAGTACCTCTCCTGGGGAACACACACGGTCCCCGCGCCATCATTTGGGGTGGCTGCTCCGACCGGCAGCTCCAGGTGAGCCTTGGGGAGCCCCTGTTTCGGCACCGAGGCGGTGTTCACCTCGGTAACCTGCAAGAAAAGCCCTCACCAGTGCCGTGCACAAACAACCCAAACACCATGCGCTGCTCTTCACGCAGCTCAGGCCAAATTGGTGACGAGTCCTTATCGGGTGCTGCCCCAGCATTCTTTACTGCACAAGTGTCAGCAAGGGACGGGGGAGGAAATACAGGTTTTTTGGCATTTCTGCTTATATTTCCTGGTGAAATTACTGATTGCCAGGGCCAACGCTTCCTCTGTTGCCCAACTGGCAGCATAACTCCTTGTAGAGAAAGAAGGAAGAAGAGAATCCCATTTGGGAAAAAAATAATAAAAATTTGTAACACAAGCTTGGTCTCTCAGGTGACACAGGCTAAGGTCAAAGCACGCACACATAATCCAACGCTTGTAAAGCTGTTGTTCTATCTAATTACAGCAGGGATGTGCTTGTGGCTGCCTAGTACAAAGACTACGAGGTAAAAAAGCTGGGAGACTGAAACTTCCCCCCAGTGCCAATTTAACAAAAAGATGCAAATGAAAAGCCATCAGAAATATCTTTCCTTTATCAGTCAGTTCCCCATACTGTGCCTTCTCTGGCTTTTGGCAGCTTACGCGGCGCCTGTATGGTAAAACACAGCATGTACCTTGCAAAGGAGAAATGCAGAGCAACTGAGATTTCCCACCACTGCACCCTCCTCCAACAAAAAGCCGCCTTCCTGTTTAATCCTTCCCAGTCTCCCTGTAGCCTGGGTCAAGTATCCTTTGCGCAACCAATTTGACTTTTGCTTCCAAACCTTTCCGAATTCCGCTCTCCTCTACCAGAGTACGGAGGACCAGCACAGTGAGGGTGTGAAACACAAGTTACTGTTTACGTCTCTTACTATCTTAAGGTTTAAACAACCACTTTATATACAATAAAGTGTCATTTTATTATTCATCTGCCAAAAAAAAAGTGCTGGCTTAAAAAGTATTACACTTTTTACACACAGTAAGTGTGGCGTGAGATAAAACCAAAATAAATAAAATAAATGGGGGTGGGGGGAGTGAGCAAGAGTATGGAAAAACCACCTGCTTTGACACCCCCAAATCCGTACTTTTTATTTTGACAGTGTTTCTCATTACTTACGAGCCACATCATTAGATACCTGCCACAACAAAACTGTTTCTATTCAGCTGCACTACGTCACGTCTTCACTGCGTTACGTCAGCAACAGTTTCTCTTGCCATATAAAACGAAACGCTGTGGTGAGCGTAACATCAGTTTTTGCAAGTTCCTGCTGGAACAGCAAGGACAGAGTTATCGATACTCCCGCCCGCTTTGCTTGTGTCTGTCTGTTTACACAACCTCCATCGCTTGAAACGACAAAGCCCGAACCAGAAGGACTGAAAGAAGCACCGGAGCAGCCCAGCAAAGGGAACAAAGACAACCCAAAGGGATCAGCTCCAAACCATGAAATATGGAAACAGCATTTAAGAACCAGGAACCCAGCAGACTCAAAAACGGAATTAGGGTATTTGAGATTATTCAATTCAGCTTTCTGAACAGGATTAATTATTAGAAGGCAACTCGATTTTGAAGCATTTTGAGTTTCTTGTTTTGCTTTCAGCTTACCTAATTTCACAGCAGCTCTAAATTCAAGCAAGACTTAAGAACTATGGAGGCCACTAGCACAGTTCAGAAGAGTTAGAATTCCCTCACATTGATGATCCTGAATCCTAGGAGAGAAATGCCGTGAAAGGCACTGGATTGATGCATTTGTCCTGCTCGCAAGGCTCGTACACACGCTTGTTCCTCAGATACATCCCTGGTGTTCACATTTTATTTTTTTTTAATAGGACAAACTGCCCCATAAAGAATTGTTTCACAGCCAGAATCAACTCCTGCTAATTGGAGGTTTTGAAGACTCCCTGAGGAAGCTGGAAAGGATGATGCTTTTTTTTTGTGTTGTTGTTTTTGTTTAAGGATGTAGAGGAGACTACATGTATTGCTCACAGTCTGGGGAAAAAAGCAACTATAATTATTTAAGCCTGACAACGTGGCTCAATGGAACACAAGACTTTGCAGAGCAAGAGATCCCTGCACGGGGAAAGCTTAAAAGCCAGGAGTCTGTTCATGCTGAAGATGTCTGCAGCTTGTCCCCCGGTCGGGCCAATACCAAAGAAGCCGCTGTTTATAGGAAACACCGCTCCTGACCACAGGCAGGCAGCTTTGTGCCGGATCATCTCTTTCAGCTCTGTGCACGCACCTCCAAGTGCCAACCATCTCAGAGCCGTGCCGCACGACCACATCCACCCCACTCTGAAAACCAGCGCTCTGCCCTAGCAGACGGTGTTTATTTTTTGATGATGAGTTAGCGAGAGCAGCGAGTTAGTGGAAGCGAGCCTGAGACACTCAGTCTCCAGATGACATCCCAGGCCAGAAGAGAACGGATGAAACAGATTAAAGAAGTGAGGAGAACTAGGGCCTTTGGAAGATAAACAAGCTCTCGGAGAGCAGGGTACCAGTCAATCAAAAGCATCAAGAGGTGATATCCCCTCCTTTTTGCTGTTATTTAGTTGCAGTTATCAGGCATCACGTATTAGGTACGACAGGAAGCAGAGAACCCCCAAATGTAAGCCAGGATTGTGATCTGTCAGGGCATGTTCCATATTAAACTGACACCACAGAAAATTAGGAGTCAATCTGGGTAATGTTTTTCCTTTTTGTTTGCTTTGCTACAGTAAGTGGTTATTTTCTCTGTGGTGGCCACACTTCCTATAAAGGGACTTATTTAGAATATGCTCTTTTGGCTGGGCATGCCAGAGTTCATTCTTTCATTCAAAAGCAAGAGTTCCACTCTTCCTGGAACAGACGGCTGGCTACACATACGTACCAGAAACCCACATGCAAGTCAAATTTAAGAAGCTTAGCCCACATTCCATTACCATATTTTATTACTAAAGTAAGAAGAAATGATTATTAAATCCAATCTAGATTGGATTTTAAAATTACCCAACAACAATAATTCAGGAATCTGTTTACGTGGCTCAACAAAAGACAATAAATGTAAAAACCCAAACCAAACTCCCCCTCAACAATTCACTTGTTCTTTAAAGCCTGAAACAGACACAATATACATTAGTCCCAACTCTGCATCTTTTTTCCCCAAGATAAGACTCCAGACTTCCAAAGGCCCCACTTACCACTCCTCAGTCAGGGAAGCTACCACGGCAGCCAGCTGTGTCTAATCCGGAGGTAACGCGGAGGCCTATGTAGGAGGAGTACTAATCACCAAGCATTCAACCCCATGCTGCCTTCGTTGATCTTACAATATTCAACAACTTTGAATAGCAGCTTCCAGCCTCAACACATTTTTGCATAATTGCCCTTATGTCACATTAAATATGAACTATTACACGAAAAGGCACGCTCTCACCAGTGAATAGGACTTTTACTTTTAGAGCAGAAACATCACAAACTGTTTTCTAGAAAGCATGGCTGAAATTCTACCCATACTTCCCCTCTGAAAAATAAATCTATCTGTAAGTATGAATACACTAACATTTTAGAAGCTTTTCAGACCAAAACATTCTCACTAGAAAACCATGTATTTAAAGCAAAAGAGTTCTAAACTCATCCCTTCCAGGATATATAGGTGAGTGGGTCAGAGATAATCAATGCTAGGGCTAATAAAATCATGCCCTTGATTTACTAACCAAAACATATCCAAGAAATGCGATAATGTTTAAAGGCACTTCTTGTAGCTCAAAAGCAAGCCTTTCTATAATGCACCAACTCTTCCTGTACAAATATAGACTAAAAAAAGATTAATCTAGACTCATTGAGTCGTTGAGCATTTTGCTTACTTTTGACTTGTCCATTTTTGACTATAGGAAGAAAGTAACAGACAATTCCAGCAGAAAACCCACCCAGATCAAACAAAACCAAAACCCTTCCCCACTCTTCTTCCACGATGAATCGGGTTAATCTTGTTTTGGTACAACCGTGATGAAAAGCTCCCTCAATACTGGAGTGAATTCTAGTATTTCAAGACAAAGGCTAAGCAAGCAAAAAAAGGTCGTTGCCATATGAGAAGACATTTCCTCACAGAAGACTGCTACCAGCGTGTTTTTATTCTTTTCTCTGCTCTGTAACCAGCCTCTCTGCAGTAATAAAAAAAAGCTCTCAGAAAAAAGAAAAAAAAAATCTGTGCAGCCAAGAACAGACTAGAACGGTAAAAACAATAACCCCGGATAAAACACGTTACGCATGCAGCCTTCTCTTTCTGAGTTCCCAGATTTAGTTCAGTGTTTGGATGCTACAGAAACACGGATGTTATAACACTATTTAACCTGAAACCATTTTAAATAGTCATGCTGCTACTTATTTACAGTGGCTGATACGGATTTGGTAGAGAAAGAAAATAATTTCATGTGCAATATCACAGACCATTATTTTCTGCACCTTTCTCAACTCCAGGGCCAGTTTCCTGGGGAATTCAATGCTGTTCTCTGTGGAACCAGACACTCTTCAGTTTACCATTAACCAGCATTTCCCCTTGACAGCGTTCAGGTCCCCTCTCTACGAAGGGGGGACACAGCCACATCTTTACCGCTCCGGGCTCTTTTCCTCCCATGTTGTCCTCGTACACAGCACCAGCCGCGCAGCTGAGAGAAGGAACGGGCCGGTATTTTCATCCTCCACAACAGCCTCTTACAGCGATGAAAAGTAAACCCTGCTGCTGCTCTGACTCCCGATACCAACCTCCTCCCCCACTCGGGGAAGACAGCTGTTACAACAATGCAGAGCTGGAAGCAGCCCTGGCTCCATAGGCTGCTTTGTGCCATATTCTTTGAATAGATCTTATTGTTTACCCTCTGCTCCTTCCGGCCTCTCCATCCCCCACCTCCCCGTAATCAAATTTTTTCCCGGCTACTGCCCAAAAAAGACGAGTCGGGGCCGCCTTCCCCCGCCCCCCCAGGCCCAGACCAGGCTGTCTTGTTTTCCAGGCTCTTTCCCACAGCCCCTGCTCCACCATCAACTCCGCTGCCAGCGCTCGCACCCGCAGCAACACGTTGGCAGCAGCGCGGCCCCCCCCGCAGCCCCCCACGGCAGTTTCCACCTGACGGGGGAACGCAAACACGCACCAAACGGGGCGGGGGGGCGGCAAGAAGTTTCACACCGACCCCCCCANGGTGGGGGGGGCCTCGCCCCGCACCCCAACGCCGCGGGGGGACACGGACACACACTGCGGCCTGGCCCCCCCCGTCTCCTCAGCCGGGCCGGGGCCTCACCTCAAAGCGGCTCTTAGTGACCCCGTTCATCTCCCTCCGCATGGCGGGGCCGGGGGCGGGCGGGGCCGG
>VZTQ01010668.1:48392-65035 GCA_013400755.1 Pelecanoides urinatrix | reverse complement strand
GCCCCCAGAGACCCGAGAACCTTTTGTACCAAAGAGATTTATTTGCATGTAAATAAACACGTTCTTTGCGATATTTCCAAAAAGAGCAAAAGGAGCCGGGGCTATTTACACAAAAAGCCGATTTCCAGACAGGTATTTACATCACGCCCGTTTAGGAAAGAACCATTTTCTTTTAATCTCCACGTGCACTTCACCACCTGAGATTAAAAGGTTTGGCTTTTATTCTGTTTACACCTTTTATCTTTCCAATACTGAAAGATGTAAAATAATTGTCGAGAATAAGCAAAAATACTTTAAAAATAAAACATTTGTCAGAGACCACGCCTTTACAGGTCAAACGTCTGTGCAGTCGCGTTACCTCATCTCTCGTCGCGGTGACGCGTGGCGCAGCCGGTGCCCGGCTCCGGTCTCTCTCTCTCACATGATTTACATCACGCAACGGGGAAGGGGACAGCGCACCAAAACGGGGCGAAAAGCTTGAAACCGCTGCCCCTGCGCCCCGGGACTCGCGCCTCTCGCGGCAGCGGTGCCAGGGAGGAGACTCGGTCCCCGCTACTCCTGCAGGCGACGGCGATGCCCGCCTTCCGCAGGAGAAATTTAGGATATTGAACTTTGGTCTTGGGCGAGCGGAGAAGGAAACGTGTGCAGCTCTTTCCTTTAAAATGCAGTTTTGTGTTAATTATGAAGCTGAACAGTATTTCCTTCCAACTTCTACCGTGTTCCATACCGGTAAAACACGACTCTGATTAACGACAAGTCCGACAAACCATCCCGTGAAATCCCCAGCCCTGGTTCATCTCGAAGAGCGCTTCTTTCCGACGGCTGTTTATGCTTCACACAACCCAGGAGGGATCAAAGGGCTTTTGTAAAACAAAACAACTTTAAAAAAAACAACAAAGAAAACAGGTGACAAGCTGCCAGAGTCTGAGCAGGCATCGTTTCCCAGATGCAGCCGCTGTGGCAGGGTCTCCAGATAAATTCAGCTGGTGGTGTGTTTCTTTCATCCTCTTCAAGACACCCCACAGTCATACGACTCTGACGCTGCGTAAGATAACGTCATTTGCTCCAGGTTTAGGCTTTATTTACTATTTTCCTATCATCTCGGCACAGGAGGGTGGGAGCACTGGTGAGGGGGAAGCTGCGGTACGCAGACCAGACGGAGCAAAGGGTGAATGGTGGAAAATACAAGGCCTGGGGGGGGCCTTGGAGAAATTCTCGCTCCCGTATTCTGCAGCAGCCCTGGAATTAAGCTGAAGGCAGGAGGAAGAGGAGAAAAATTCCTACAATTAACCAAAGAGTTGCCACCCTACGGAAAAGACACTGACCTTGCTATGGCTTTGAACGAGCCAGAAAAGAAAGAGCTTGCCTGGGGTATCGCTGGGGTCAGACCGTCAGCAGGACTGGAAATCTCTGTGGTTTAAAAGAAACTTAAATCCTTGACATCTTTTCAGACTGCGTCCCCAAAGGCGAAGGATAATCTCATTCCCACGGGGGAAATCCCGGCCTCCAGGAATCAATAGCAAAATCCAACGGGAGCAGGATTCTGCTCAGCACATAATTCAAAAGGAGATGTGTTTGCAGAACTCTTGATTTCCCACATTCCTCTTCAGTGGATCAGATTTAACTCCTTTTAAAAATAAAACGCTCTCCTGAGTCTCTTTTCCTTGCAGGGACCACAAGATAAGGCCATAGAGGATGCCTGAGTCATGCTCCTAATTCCAGCCAAAAGGGGAAAATCCATCTTTGAAGGAAATCACTGCTTCTGCTGCAACTCCTATCCCAGATGAACCAGTTAGGGGCTGTTTTTCCAGCAGTGTCAGTGCTAACACCAGGACACGGCGGACTCACAGCGCCAGGCTAACACTTCCCAGAGAGAGAAGGCAATGCTGGCGTGCATTACCAGAGTCACTATCCGAGAAGCGCGCTGAAAGTTAAAAGAAAACAAAGCAAAAACCAAAAGAAAACCCTGAAGGGCTTCAGCAACAGAAATGGATTGCAAAAACAAGGCCCATTTTTTAACCGTGAATGCACACTAGCTCTTCTACCGACATTAATGGAAGTATTCGTAGTGGATACATTAAGCACGGCTCTAAAGCGTTCGCAGGACCGGGACGTGTGCGGCTTGCAGCGCATCGCTTCGCAAATGCAGCATCAGGGGACTCCGGGGAAGCTCTGTTTGCTTGGCTTACAAGAAAGCAACGCTCAGCTGAAGACAGTGGAGTCTCTTTTCAACTTAGATTTGCTCCAACGCATGTCAGAACGTCACCAACTTCACCAAAGCTACAGTGGCTGCGCCTGTGCAGAGCTGCCCAAATCCACGGGCTCTACCCAAATTCCCAAGTCCCTTTGGGCTCTGCATCACACAATTAAAACAGAGATTGCCTGAAGACAAGCAGCACGAGGCATTCAGACACGGACATAAATAAATAGCTAAAAGGAAAGGGAAGTCAAACATACGACAGCGATGCTTCATCACTGTGACCTGGAATAAAATGCTGATACCCATCAGAACACAGCGCCCTATTCTGCAGAGCAGCTCGTATCAGAGGAAGATGAAGCTCCTCAGCACCGCACTGAATCAGGCATTGAATGAAGAAATGCCACAAAAATAAAATATGAAAGAACTTTTTTCTTTCTTCCAACCACCCTTTTAAAAAGAATAAAACCCAACCCTAAAACATGCCCTAAAATAATTAGTTTAAAACTTCCTAAAAACAAAAGCAAGTTATTCTGAATGGGAGGAGGGACAGAAGAACTGTCTCTTCCAGAATTGCCTATGTTTCTGTTTGCACCAGTTTGGGGTCCACTCCCACACTTACACACACACTCAGCTCTATACCCATTAACTCTAATGGGGCAATTAATACTTCTGAATTAAGAATGTGTGTAAGCGCCCGCAGGATGAAGGCCACAGGCAGGAACCTGGCTTGCCGAAGGAGCTGCTGGCACTCACACTTCCTGTTCAGACTTTGCAGATCCTTGGAAATACTTTTTTTCTCTTCAAACACACCCTGTAGAAATCAGCGTGGCAGGTTTGCAATGAATGATTCCTTTCTTTCACAATCTCTACAACCCGCAGGTCCTGCATACAGCTCATCTTGTAAAGACACTAAGAAAATTAATTGCCAATTAAAGCAACATCCATGAGATCGTCATCTTCTTCCCCGATCAAAAACTCGGGGCTAGCCCGGGATGGTCGCTCAGCCGAAAGAATAGCACTGCTTGTCATGGAGAGAGACTGGTCAGCTGAAATGGGGGACTTGGACCAGCTCTCCGGCTTCATGCTGTGAGATTTCTTCTTGTCTCTGTCTTTATCTCGATCCCGATCTCTGTCCCGGTCTTTGTCTTTCACTTTTTTCTTCTCTTTTTTGTGCTTCTTGTGTTTTTCTGAGCTATATTCAGGCAAAGGCCTAATGCCATCGTCAGAGCTGGGGCTGTTCTGATAGGATTTCTCTGCTATGGAAGAGCCCGACTCACTCTCACTGTCTATGTTTTGGGGAGTGTACGCTGGTGACTTACTGTGGCTGGGAGAGCAGCGTTCGTGTTTTGGAGTAGATCCACTGATGAGAGGGGACCCATAGCTTTTGGAAGAAGCCATCTGAGGCCTTAGGCTATCCCCACCTCCTTCCCCAGGTTTCTGCAAAGTTACTTTGGCTTTAATGCTAGGGGAACCACCATCGTGTTTGCTGATGATAATTTTGGCCACTCCAGTGCTTCCAACGTTTTTGGAATCTGAAGTCTTCTTGGAAGAGTCAACAGATCCTCCAGATACAGAGACTTTAGATTTCTCTTTGTCACTCTTCTCACGTTTGCCCTGGAACTCACCTCCGGACATATTGTGTTTGGAGGACATAGTATGGCTTGAGGAATTGGAACTTGGCCCCATTTGTCCATCCATTGGGTCATCTCCACCAGGCCCGCTAGTGACAACCCCATGTTTAAGTTTGTCTATGACTGCAGTCAGAGATGGCTTCTTGTTTCTGCTTGGAGACTTGCCTTTGGAACTTCCATGCTGGTTTTGAGAGGAAGACATGGAAGACCCACTAGACGAAAAGGAAGATGAAGATGCCGTCGAAGAATTTGATGAAGGAGGCGGTTTCTGTGACATGGACCCAGAGGATCCCATTCCTGAAGACGATTTCATACTTGAGCTTGATCCAGTCCCAGACATATGGGAGCCTCCGGAACCCGAACTGATAGGTGACTTTGCTTTAGATGATGGGGGAGTACCTGGGACAGGTTTCATGGGAGAAGCAAGCTTGTCAGAACCTCCTGAGGGTCTAGAATGAGACGGAGAGATGTTTGGTTTACTCATGGAAGGGTTCATAAGTGATGATGGCTTTCCTTGAGGTTTCATCTTGGTACTTCCAGAACCGCTGCTGAGGCCATGTTTGGTGATGGGGGAGGATCCAGGCTTCCCCACCGACTGAGCTGAGCTTTTGGACTGACCTGAACTTGAGCCGCCTTGGCTGGAGTAGAGGCTGCTGCTCATCTTTGAGCCAGAAGACCCTTCTGATTTGCTGCTCTTAATTTTGCCTGAGGTTGAAGAGGAGGAAGAAGAGGAGGAGGAAGAAGAATGGCTATGATGGCTTTTGCTGCTGGAGGAGGTGACGGAGCCACTACTTGTATATTGGCCATGTGAAGACGGTTTGCCAACAGTCACTGTTCCTTTTGGGATCTGAATGGTTATTTTTGGAATAGGAGGAGTAGCTACACCGGGAGGAGTCTGAGATCTGCCTGAACTCCCAGGAGATTTGGACCCACCTGTGCTTGCCGGTGGCGTGAAAGGCCTGTTTGATGAACTGTGAGATGGAGATTTCCCATCCGTCTCTTGCTTTTTCCGCTTTGGAAGTTTCTCTTTACTTTTACCATCACTGGATGGCGTCCGGCTGCGCTTCCCTGGCTTCCCGTCTATCCCAGGACCTGCCATGTTACTGCCAGAACCATTGCCTTCCTTTACGCGTTTCTGAGACTTGTCTTTTCCTAGATCCCCTGTATTCAGTAAAGGGCTCTGACCTCCACTGTGATGCTCCATGATGTCAGAGGACCCCAGTGCTTTGCTTGCAGCTGCAATAATACTAAAATCTACCGTATCGGACTGATTGCTCCCCTTAAATTTATTTTCCCCCCCATCAGCCCCCAAGACTTGCACCCCCAAGGTAGTTAGAGCCTGGGATGCATAGCCCTTGAAATCATCAGTGTCTCCACTCTGACTACTCTCATCAAAGTACTCCTCCCCAAAGCCACTTTGACTCTGACTGTTCAGCAAGTCAGGATTGAAATCTACTCCATCTGGAAAAAAATGGTTTGAAGAATCGCTGTTGGGGCTCACAGCAGCGTCTGCTATCAGGTCTGCTGGATCTGTGTACGGGTTCTCACTATTGTTCGTCTGAAAAACATCTGGGTCAAAGAGGGCACTTTGTGAATGTCCTGAACTAGAAGAGTCTCTTACTGGAGTACCAATGGGTGGACAGTCCTCATTAGTGGTGGGTAGCTTGGAAGCCTCCTCTGCTATATCCGAAAGGATATCAGTGACATCGGCTCCAATGCTGTCCGAACTAGAAAGTCGAACCATTCTCTGAATACTGGGCTGCGAGTGAGGTATAGGCTGTGGGTATGTAGTAGGAGGAGTGCTGCATTGGCTGGGTGCTGGAGTAATGTGAGGGGTGTCCAGGGTATCTGCAGTCATGTTGACATCAAAAATGGGATTCTGGGAGTCAACATCCATTGAGAAGAGCTCCCTCTGGAAATCATCCTCAGTCTGATGCTTGGGCTTGTCGGCCGGCATGCGGGATTTTTTTTTCTTTTGCTTATTCCCCCCAGGGCCCATTTCCATTCTGGGGGAGCCAGAGGAAGAGTTCTGCCTTTCGAGAGGGCTGCTCCCATACAGAGTGGAGAAATCCTGAGGGGGATTCTCTTTAAGAAGGTTCATGAGCATGGGGTGGTTCTTGGTGTTGCCTGCTGGTGAGGATACTGGTGGTGGTGTGTGATGGGGAGGGGTTGGACTTGAGCCAATGGTAGACCCCACATTCCCTGTGATCTGCAACAAACTAGTGAGAATAGGGTTCTGAGAGACTTTGCTGAAGTCCTCCCCATGGCCCACCGAGTCATGCCTGTCTTTCATGCTTATGCTCATGTTAAACAAAGTAGTGATGGGCCCCCCAGGAAAAGTGTTTGTTGGGGTAGTGGTACCACTCATTGGGTTGCTGCCTGTGGTCATGCCATACCCTGGGCTGCTGGCTGGGGGAAGATTTTTCTTCACCATGTCTTCTACTGTCTCTGCAATGAGGGACAGGGCTGGTGTGTCTGCTTGAATCGTTTCTGCTTTTCTACGAATTGCTCTCATGGTGACAGGAATGGACATACATCTGCAAGACACAAGACAAAGGGTTTAGCGTGCATTTTGCTGCCCTACAGCAATGTTCACCGAAGACATTTTAACATCATCAGACATAAAGCAAGCAGTAAAGCTCTTGGGCACAAGAGAGCAACAGGTCCAGGCACTATAAACGCCCTGCTGTTCTGCTCGTATTCACACTTATCCCACCACACTTATCCAGCCAACAGACAACTGCACCTTTACGTATTGCCTTGCAATCACAAAGGGAGAATTAATCAATCAATCAAGTCTAACAACTAATAGCTGACAGATCACGATCTTGTAGTTAAAGCACAGGATGCAATCTGGGTTGTTACTCTGATTCCTTTGTCTAAGCTTGGCAAACCTAATTTCCTGCAACCCTGTAAAAATCAATGATAACGCCACATTCTACTCAAGGACGATAAGCCTATAATGTTCTGAAAGAAAAAATAGTTATTCTCACTCAAAAGGTCTGTGCTGTGCCTTGTTAACATTCTGCTGCATTCTGCTGGCGTGGAGGAACCTTGATAAAAGGCCTGTGTAAATGACAAACTGCAGGGGAGCCCTTCCACATTTCACAAGACTTAGAAAGCAATCAACTACAGGAGAAGGCAAAAATAGGCAGGCACCTCGGACACGCACCCAAAAATAAGCAGCTATGGTTCAGCATCTGGAATGGAATTTTTATAGGGCTCCAAGCTTTCCTCTCTTCCAAACAACCACTACCAAAACTCACCCACAGACAGAACGGCTCCAAAACTGCTAGGATAAATATGAGATAGACACAGAGTTCATCTACATGATTTGGAGTGCATGGTGGCACAAAAAAATCCAGCTTACCTTTGAACAACTTTGGCAATGAAATCATCTGTACAGATAAGGGCATCGGACAGCCCTTTGTACAGCTTACAGTTCACGTGAGTAGAGTCTTGTACATCCATTACCACTAAAAGAGAGAAGGCATTTGGAACAGATCAAAATCCTGGTTACAGGGGAAGAAAACCCTGCCATCCTTCCCGTAAACACACTCATGCTTTTACTGAGTCCACTTACCACACACTAGGGAGTCATTCACAGGATGCTGAAAGGATACACTAAAACAGGAGTCAGAGAGAGGACAAACTTCAAACTGCAGGATCCCAGGAGAATCTGAAAGAGATGAGAACTGTTAAATTAGGGAACACAGGAGATGAACCAAGGGCACCAGCTCAATACCCCCATATAGAAGGAGGAAGAGGAAAAAAAAAAAAGGGAAAGCAGCATAGGCCTCATTTCTTATTCCTACACCTGGGAAAATAAGCCAGGGTTTCTCATTATCCACACATTATATTCCACTAGATGCAGTACCCACCTTCTTTCAAAACGGTTCGCTTGACACAGCTGCCAATCAGTGTGTTGTACGCCACCTGATGTCTGATCAAATTGAGGATGAGAGGAACCCGTCCAGGGTGCTGGAAGGCGATTTTACTAATCAGAGTTCCTTGAAGGCTTCTTCCATCTGGGAGAGGAGCATCTTTGTTCAGAAAGTAACAGTGCTGCTGTCCTGGAAGAGCCTGACAAACAATTTCTGCTTTACTCCAACTACTGCTGGGTACAAGGCAATAACAGACATCTAGGGAGGAAAGAGCAGGCCCCAGATCCAAGTGATGCCAAGCCACCTTTCTGGCTAAAAACCACAAACAATGAAGACACTTTGCTTCCAATCCGAACAAGCAAAACACAATTTTGGCTCCTCAGAAGTAGTACCGCCAAACAGCATTCACTGTCCCCACTAAAACAGTTTCATATGATATGGCAAATCCCTTCTGAGGAAAAGAGAAATCCTCTACAGTTAACAGGAGATCTGTCATTGACAAATTTAAGAACTAGGATTTCTCCCAAAGTGATGCGATTCATTCAGCCACACGTTACGTTCCGAACAAGAGGAATGGACAGAACCTGGGAAGGCTCAGTCCCAAACCTCTGCTGTCATTCCTGCAGCTGCATTCAACAGCAATGGATTTTTCATAATTTTCCTAATTACTGTGGTCATGTCTGTATCTGAATTGCAATGCTTGCATAGCATAGTTTTTGCCTGTGAATAAATGCTGTACCAATTTCCTTATCCTGCTTGAAAGATACCTGAAACAGATGAAAAACCCCAAACTGCTCATCTACAAGCATAACGCCCTGGTTGTAACAACGTACTTACTGCATAGAAGCGCATATTGTGGTTTAAAGGTAGAGGATCAGCCTCCTTGGATAATTCAAACTGTGTGATCAGCTCATACAAGGGCACAAATGTTGGTGGCGTGTCGAACAATGGAATACCTGAGGGAACAAGATGGCACAGGGTGATGGCACCTGGCAGCCAGAAAGAGATGGAGGGCCAGAGAAGGCGTTACCATCTGGTAAAGGAAACCTACCCAGGTTTTGTGGAAAACAAAGCCCAAAACCTCGAGCAACTTTTCTGGCACGCATTAAAAATCAGCAGTTTATTAATAAAAACCTAGGGAGTATCTGACAGGTCTGCAACTCACCTGTGCAGCCCTGAAGTTTCTGAATGAAAGCTCGAGACACTGGAATGGGACGCGGGAATTTCAGGAAGAAGCAAGCTGGTAAGTCCACACTGTTGGCACTGGTGATTGACGAGAAAGACGGAGTTCTGAAATATTGGGTTAATACAAGATCTTATTAGATGCAGGGCATGACTCTGGCTTTCTCTGTCAGCGCCAGACATCCAATTTACTGTTTGCTCAAATACAAGCAGGTTTTTATACCTTCTTAAAAATTAAGACACTCCTCAAAAGCATGTCACATGCCTGAAATACATATTTCTTGGCTTAAAGACAGCACATAAGTGCTTTATATAATGCTATGACATCACGCAGTCATCTCCCCACTCTGACTTCAACAGAGGACCGAATGTTGAATTTGCATCTAAACGAGGCCGCTGAGAAAGGCCTGGCAGCCACGTCCAGTGCTTACCCTTTGCTGTCAACTGGATGGGAGCCCATAATCAGTGGTGCAATTGGAAGTTTGTACATAGCCATGGTTCCCTCAACTGTTACTGACACATTCATACCTAAAGACCGAGGAACTGCAAGAGAAAGCAAGAAAAAAACCCAAGAACATAGGTTGATGAAAAAAAAAACAACGCGAGCTTTATGCATTAAATATCACTACAGTGGAAATATCTTATTTCCTCCACAAGGCAGTTTTCAGCGTTCACCTTTATCACTAAATGGACTACAGCCAAACTAGTTATGCTACCTAATGCTCTATTTTTTCCTTGCAAGGTAGATCAACTGCATAATTCTTAAAATACCAAATACATTTGCAAGTTTGTAGTATGCTCATTACAAAGCAAAAAAAAAAAAAAATATTTTGGACACTTTCACCCTCTTCTTTCCTGAGACCAGCCTCAATTTTAATTGGTGCTTGGTTTTGTCATTTTAGTGAGAGACAGATGTCCATGTACATGCATAAAAATAATCTTTTAGATGGCAGATACACAGGTATTCCTACAATAAAACAAATCCCACGTTAACGATGAAATTCACCCTAAGGAAAAAGGCTCTGTCTGCAGACTGTCACCCCATCACCCTTGGTACAGTCCAGTTCAAACTCCAGAAGAGCACAAGGTTCAAGAAGACGGTCAACGGAGCCAGCAGTTACACACGGGCTTATTAAACCTGTGTCCTCTGTAAGTCAACCTACGATTTTCCTGTATTAGAGGGTGACAGCAGAGGGGAGCTAGACTGCTGGAATTCTGCTTTCTTCTCTTCTTCAAACAGCAGTGTTCCACACTAGCTTCTAAAACTGACCTACCATTGTTCTCATGCAAAATAACGGGGGCTCCAGTGCCATCTTCAAATAAATCATAGGGCGAGACGTAATACTTGAGATTCATCAGGAGACCTGTGGAAGAGAAGCTTTTGAACAGGCATCCTGACAATACAAGTTAACCCAATCATTATTAACCCCTGTAACCACACAATATTTGCACTGTAACACAGCACACACTGTGCAGAGCTGCTAGTGCATCTTGAAAGGGTTGTTCTCTGCCATAAAATTACCGTGTGTGGCTTGGTAAAGAAAAACTGGCTTTCTGGATCATGTGGGACTTACAAATACTCAATCACCTTGTCCCTCTTTTAGTTTGATTGGCATTTTCCACTACTGCCATCAGTTAATGTGACACTAACGTCCATAAAGGGGACCCTGAACAAAGTAATTTTTATTCTTTTCTTTTTGAAGTGTTAATCAAAAATACCTCCACTCCTGGGGGTGAGATAGCCAACACTGCCATGAAGAATCTTGTCGAGGGGATTCGCATTGGTGGCTTGCCTGCAAGAGAGGCAATCACAGGTCTGTAACAAGCCAGAGTCATACCTGAAGCCAAAATTCATGTGCTGATGGCAGTCTAAGATTTTAGCTCAACATACACGCTTCTCGGTCACACAGAGGTAGCGATCTTAAACTTCACACTGTTATAGGCAAAACAAAAGCTACTTTACTCTCTACAGCATGGATGGTTTATCCACTGAATCTACAGCAGTGAGAGGTGGTCAAATGTTTCTCAATTTCTTAGTGTAAAACACATTACCACTAATCCCTCTACTTACAAACTTTTTACCTTCCAGACTTGCTTTCCATTGAATTCTGCAGTTAAAAAGGAATTGCTCAGAGAGCTCTAAGCAATTTTTCTAAATATATATATTTTTTTATATATATATATACACATATATATATATAAAAATAAATATAATTCCCCTGCTAGCACAGGCCTTCTATAGCCTCAGCACTGTACTGCTTAGCAATACTGTCAGGCTGCACAGGCACCTCCTGGATACACAGTACTCGGCATGATCAGAATCAGCCAACACGATGCAGCGTTATTAAAAAAAACCAAACCAACAACAAACCATATAGATGTCCTTACCAGTACATCCCTGCCATTTTTGAGAGATCCAACTCTAAGGACTGCAGAGCTAAGTACATTTTCGTTTTAAGTTTGCTGGGGAAAAAAAACAAAACAAAACAATATAAGAAAAATTGAAAGGAACTGTGCAATGAACTCCAACTCACAGAACTGCTGGCTGACAAGCTGCAGTACTTGCCGTCAGATTGAGCATTTAGGAATTACAACTTTTCATTCTGCATTCCCACTTCATATTAAATCCACCCTACCCACTGTGTGCACATGCAAGCCATGGTGATGAAGGCAATAGGATCACACACAATGAAAATTTAAGCACAGAACGAAAAGCTTGTAGATTTCTTTAATTCTATATATGTAGTTGTAAATAAATATAACACATATTCTAGACTTACTTGTCTCCTGGCAACTTATACAGGTTCACAAGCCCCCTCAGATGCTTAGAAAATTCATCAAAATTTTTCTCTCTGAAAGGAAGAGGGAGAAAAAGTAACATGTATTCAAATTCGTAGCAGATAAGGTTTTGTTTTAAGAAGTTCTATTAACACAGACACTAAGTCACTTAAGAAGAGACTTTTGCTACATGAAAGCTACAAAACGTGTTCTTTAAATGATCCAGCTGTGATGATTCTGATGAATGTTGTGCTGTGGCTTCCAAGATACCATGCACAGCAGTCAGAATCAGAAGTATCTAACCAAAGCCAGAAAATCCCCTGGAGAAGTAGAGAGACTTTGTGGGGAAGGAACAGTTATGAAACATTTTGCATTTCCAGACATAAAATAGCATCAGATCAATACTGCAAAGAGAAGCCTGTCAGAAAATGCTACAAACAGCTCTTGTTGCTCACCTCAGATGTTGCACCAATTCTGGACAACTCTGAAAAGGAAAGAACATACAACGATATCAATGTCGAATGCAGCAATTTCAGTCTTTGCGCAGCACAGCAACTGTAAAATATTAGGACAGTAAAAGTTCTGAGCATCAGCTTTTCATGACAAGCAACACAATGCCTACAACTACACATTGCTCTGGTTCTAGTTCTGTTCGTCAAAATTCAAGCAATACTGTTTCCTCTTAAACGACTGATTTGAAATAAACTTTTAAAATTGTGAAGTCTTAGGTTGAAAACCTATGATCTTACATAGAGATATTAAAAATGGTCTGTTTTCAGCAGAGTGGCTAGGTCGATGTAAATAGCAAGTTCAAACTCTCATACATGTGCAGAAGTAAAGCCATTTTCTTTCAGCATTCCACGGTTTAGTACTTTCCACTCACAGATCTAAGTTTTATAAGATTAATTTCCCTATCCTTCCTCCAGAAACAAAATTCTCAGAAACACAGCGATAACTTCCTCAAATAATTTGGCAAGTTATAAAACCACCCAGAATAAAAGAGAGACCATCGGTAAAACGGTCCTTGCACACGTACACATCAATCAGATTAACCCACAAGAACAGACTACTCCAGGGAGGCTTTTATTTTCCATTAGAACAAGCAGCAAAGGTGTAGCGCTAGGTCTAGCAGGACATTAAATATAATCCATTTCCTCTGCTCAAACAAAAGGAAGCCAAAATGGCAGTTCCAAAAACACGGAGGTATTACCCTCATCTTTGTCAGTAATACATACCACAGGGTTTTCTCCATGGTGAGCCACCTTGACATCACACAGCAGCCCTGTAGGATCTAACTGGACTTCCACATAGAACATGTCTGAAGTGATGTAACATTCAGTGCCATTTGCACTAAGGTGAGATCCAAGGCTTACATACAAAACAAAACAAAAATTGCTATGAGATGCACACAAAAAAGAATCAAACCAGCAGTGAGATTACGATGTGTACAGATAAACAGAAAAGCCTTTGCCATAAAGTAAAGGAGAAGACGTACCCATTTTGTCTAGCTATAGACTCTAAGCGATCTGTCATGGCAGGCAGAGAAGATACTAGATGGAGAGAGCAAAAAACAAGGCTTAGTGAAATGATTCGACATTTCCCCAGGAATAAGACATCAGCATTAAAACCAATCTCAACTAGTTACTCCCTCCCATGTCTGCTCACACCTTCACATGTGCAACTATATACATTACGTGTACTCAAAATACAGGCAGAACAATTTGCATAGAGAAAAACAATGTTCTCAGAACTGCAAAAAGAGAATGGATTTTCTTCCGCACGTGGAATGCAGGTATGGGCATTTACAACAAAACTAACAGAGGCAATCTTGACTGGTACTGACTGGCACAGAGATAAGCGTGATTATGTTAAACGCGAGCACACATGCGCTAGGAACACAGTGAAATGTGCTAGCAGCAACCTTCCTTGCCTTTATGATTTGGAGTATTTCCATAGCATATCACTGTTAAGCAGTTTGTGAAGTGCATGCACAGAATGTACCAACCTTTTAATGCTTTCTGCAAAGTCTCCAAACAGCTCACCAGATGTTGGTGCCCCCCAGAGTTCATCACAGCTCGCTTTTCCTTAGTCAGAAAAAAGAAGAAAAACGTCCTTTTTGTGTATGACTCAGTAAGAGGGAATTATTGCAACTTCTGATCAGTCAAGTGAGGTTTATTTAGGTAATTAAAAGCAGATTAGATTTCATTCCAAAATTACATCCTCATTTTGATTCCTGTAGGAGAACAGTATCCATTTTGGAAGCAGGTAACAAAGGCAGGCCTGGAATTGATTTATTTTCTTTTAAGCAACTTGCTCATCTGGAAGAACAGACTGTAGCAACTTTTTAATAGGTATAAGCTAAGAGTTATGTAAGAGACAACAGAGAAATAACGAGACAGGCAAACTTTTGACACCACAATATATGCAGAAGCCTTTGATGTAGCTCTCCCCTGCCTCCTGCTCCTCCTTCCCCCCATCCAGAGACCAATATTTCAAACCAATGTTTGACTAACTAACCGGGTTTTGAATATCACAGGAAGGGGAGCAAATTGCTTTACAAAACACATCCTGAAACAGCAAGTGGCAGAACGGCTTGGGCTTCTCATTGGGCAGAATGGCTGAAACCACAAGTTTGACCCTTTTCCTGGCACTGAGCTGACAGCTGCCCATGTCAGTTAGGCTGTAGAGGGGGAGGCTGTATTAGGGAAGGCAAAGGCGCCCCAGACAGAAAGGGTACGGACATGACTCCCTCCCCGGCACCCTGCGGGCTGTGAGAACTGGCACGCCTCAACCACGCTGGCCCAGGAGGAAGTCAAGGCTTGAACAAAACGTAAAGCGCTGAAGAGATCTAACAAACCAACAACAAAATTATTACTAAAGAAACTTCAGAAACCCTCCTGCTCAGATCCCAACAATTCTCACCATGACTTGACGGACTAACTTCATGGTTTCTGTCCAAGGCCTGTTTTGGTTGTACTTTGCGTGAAGTCTTTCTAAGAGGGTACTCATCTTATTCAGCTTCTCTGTTTCTGTAAGACAGGGGAATATTCAGAAAAGAGAACGAGACAATATTTGCAGTTTTACAAATAAAACAGTTTGGCAGTTGTAACAAAAATACTTTCTACCTTTAAGCTAAACATGATTTCAAAAAACTTACTTACCGCTGATTTATCCCTGTGACCTTAACGTTAAGTAAATGTTAAGGATATACCACAAGCTATCAAAACCTAAAGGACCATAAAATGCCTACAGGCCTGTTGGGAAAAGCTCAGCTCCTGTTCTGCACAGACTCTGAATGACGTGGCCTTATCAGGTTAAGTTCTGGCACGACAGGAATATATCGGGGCACTGTCTGAAAATACAACGGCGTGGTCTAAAGACGCAGCTTCCCTGGGACAGGAAACGGAGAATGTAGAAAACATCGTGTTAAAGAAGCGAGGTTAAGCTTCGTTTCCTGGATTCCCTTTCACCGTTCTCCCAACTCTCCAACTTCTTGTGCAGTAAATGTACAGACCCTTCCATCACCAAAAACCGCAACCAAATCGGTCCGATTGCCAGCTGTCACAAATTCTCTGATCAGACACACTCCTACCTCACGCTAGCTTGAAACCCGAGGGCTGTTCTAGAACCAGGGCACGGCTCCGCTCGCTGTGAGATAACGAAGCAGCGGACGACTGGAGGGGTCACGGATCTCTACCAACCTAGAACCTACTCAGCCTTTACAAAACACCTCTCATATCCCACAGATTCCCATCTACTACCTGTGGTTCTACACGCTCATTTCTGTATATTTTAGAAAGTTCCGCTGTTATGAATAACATCTCCCCAATGAGAGAAAAGGAGGGATACAGGACCAGGGACTGAGCAAAAAACTGGTGTTGGACAGTTTAGTTAAAAAAGTTCCAAGATGATATAGTTCATTTTTCCCCTACTATCTAGTCGGACACGTGCACAAAGAGAAAGCCGGTTTCAGAAGTACTATAATTTTGTCTTTTTTTTCTACACTTGCATTTGTCAAAAAATCCCAGCGGACATCACTGCCAAAATAAACCCTGTCACTGGCGCTAGCGGGTCCAAGGCAAACAGATGTCTATGACATTTTAACTGCCACGGCATGCAGCCCTGTAAGCCCTCAGCTGCAAAATTTCAAGGGTTTGTTTTCATTATTGACGCATGTACAGCTCACAGACCCTATCAAATCCGAGCGTAATAAATACATAAATGTTTGCTCGACGTTTTCAGACACTTTATGCCTCTCAGCTACACCAGCTTCACAGAACAGCTGAGGCTGGAAGGGACCTCTGGAGGTCACCGGTCCAAGCCCCCTGCCCAAGCAGGGCCACCCCCAGCAAGTTGTCCAGGGCCGGCTTCTGACCCTCTCCAAGGGCAGAGACTCCTCTCTGTGCACCCTGTGCCAGCGCTCGGGCACCCTCAGAGCAAAAAGTGTTTCCTGATGCTCAGGTGGAGCCTCAGTTTGTGCCCGTGGCCTCTGGCTCACCCCCGAAAGGAGCCGGGCTCTCCCCCCAGGTATTTCTGTACATTGATAAGATCCCGTTAAGCCCAGGGACAGTTCTGCCAGATCTCAGAAAAGTTAAGAGCCTCACGAGAATATTCGCCTTTATTTTCTTCAAAAATGGAACCACCCCGCAGCCAGCACGAAGACCCGGAGGCCCGGCCGGGGGAGCGAGTCACGGCGCCGGAGAACGCCCGGCACGGTGCCACCGGCCGCGGGATCTTCGCCCTCCCGCCGGGCCGCAACCCCGCTGCCGCCTTTCGGGGAGACACCTCAGCCCCAGCCCGACACTGAGCCGCACCGACCACCGCGCCGGTGCCTCGCAGACGCCGGGGCCCGCCCGTCTCCTCACAGCGCCAGCCGCGCCCCTCCGGCGGCACTCACCCTCGGCGCCGCCCGGCGCCGCCTTCATGCCGCGGGCGGGGACGGGCGGCCCACGGCGGGCCGCAGCGCCG
>VZTQ01010668.1:22192-47054 GCA_013400755.1 Pelecanoides urinatrix | reverse complement strand
GGGGCGTGGAGGGCGGGCGCTGTCCCCGCCCGGCGCCCCAATAAAGTTTCACTCGAAGCCGGCGAGCGCGTCATCAGGGCGGCGCGCGCGGAGGCGGCCGGGCTCTCGCGAGAGGANATTTCTGTACATTGATAAGATCCCGTTAAGCCCAGGGACAGTTCTGCCAGATCTCAGAAAAGTTAAGAGCCTCACGAGAATATTCGCCTTTATTTTCTTCAAAAATGGAACCACCCCGCAGCCAGCACGAAGACCCGGAGGCCCGGCCGGGGGAGCGAGTCACGGCGCCGGAGAAAGCCCGGCACGGTGCCACCGGCCGCGGGATCTTCGCCCTCCCGCCGGGCCGCAACCCCGCTGCCGCCTTTCGGGGAGACACCTCAGCCCCAGCCCGACACTGAGCCGCACCGACCACCGCGCCGGTGCCTCGGAGACGCCGGGGCCCGCCCGTCTCCTCACAGCGCCAGCCGCGCCCCTCCGGCGGCACTCACCCTCGGCGCCGCCCGGCGCCGCCTTCATGCCGCGGGCGGGGACGGGCGGCCCACGGCGGGCCGCAGCGCCGGCGTCGNTGGAGGATTCCCCCCCCTCCCCTCTCTCGAGCACAGTGGAGGAGGAATGCCAAATCCGGAGAGACATGGGGGCAAGAAGGATGGGGGCGGCGGGGGGTCCTCGCAGCACGCGCCTGGCAGCGGGAGTTCGAACAGCAAGGAGAGGCACCGGCTGGCCTCCAGGCACAAGAGGCATAAGTCCAGGCACTCCAAGGAGTCGCCGCTGGCAGCCCAGGAGACGGCGGCACCCTTGGGCGCGATGATCAAGCCGCTGGTGGAGTATGATGACATCAGTTCGGATTCGGATACCTTCTCAGATGATGTGGCCCTCAAGCTGGACAGGAGGGAGAACGAGGAAAGGAAAGCGGACAGGAGTGAGAGGATACAGAAGCACCGGCACCACCAGCACAAGCGCATTCGTGAGCTGATGAAGAGCAAACAGGCAGAAAAAGAGAGGAAATTAGAAAAGAGCCTGGAGGTATCCAGCAGATCTGGGTCCACCAAGGAGAGAATATCGGGATCCTCCAAGAGACTCCTTGAAAGCGAGGAGCACCCCAAGTCACTCTCCTCAAAGAGTAGCAACAAGGAGTCTCGGTCAGCCAAAGCGCACAAGGAGAAATCCAGGAAGGATCGGGAGCTCAAGTCCAGCCACAAAGAACGTAGTAAAAGCCATCGGAAAAGGGATGCTCCAAAAAGTTACAAAACAATTGACAGTCCGAAGCGGAAATCCAGAAGTCCTCACAGAAAATGGTCCGATAGCCCTAAATTGGATGACAGCCCCTCAGGAGCCTCCTACATCCAGGAGTACGATCTCAGCCCTCCCCGCTCTCACACATCCAGTAACTACGATCCCTACAGGAAGAGCCCCGGCGGCTCCTCGCGCCGGCAGTCGATCAGCCCACCCTACAAGGAGCCCGTGGCCTACCAGTCGAACACTCGCTCTCCCAGCCCTTACAGCCGGCGGCAGAGGTCCATAAGCCCCTATAACAGGAGGCGTTCCTCCAGCTACGAGAGAGGCAGCGGGTCGTACAGCGGGAGGTCACCGAGCCCTTACGGCCGACGGCGCTCGAGCAGCCCTTTCGCCGCGAAGCGGTCTGTGAGCCGAAGCCCCATCGCCAGGTGCGTGCTCTTTGCGTTGCCTTCCTTCTCCTGGGGAACGGGGAAGCGTTTTGGGGGTGGTCGGGGTGGCTCTGGGCACGGGAGGGGTTAACCCCCTTCCTCATCTCGGTGGGGGCCCAGGTCACTGGCTGCCTAATTTGGCTGCAGAGTGATCTGTGTGGAATTGCTGTGGTCAGGTTCGTGGCAATTCCCTTTAAAATGGTGTTCACACTTTGGAAAACACCTCTCTGACTCCGGTGGGCAGCGTCCATGTTGGCTCTCAGCAGAGAGGCCTAGGGCTGAATGAGCTCCTGGGATTAAATTACACCCACCTCTGGAGGTGGCCCCCGCAGAAGGGCCCAGGCTCCTGGGGAGGGTTGTGCTCTCAGCCTCCGCGGAGCCATTCAGCTCCTGGTGCGGGATCTAATGCACTTCCCTGGCGAGAAGTTGAGCCAGGGAGAATGTTTTCACCTATTTCTGGAAGGCTTTATCTGTTTACTACATGTGGAAACTTGATCACGCTTTTCAGGAGGGTGGCTTGTTTTGAGTGTATTTTGCTCTTTCTGAACTGACTTGTCTTTTCTCTTCCCTTGAATTAGAGGTGACCACGTGTAAACTCCATCTTTCTGGCCTAAACTTTCTTTTCTCAGTACTAGAGTTTCTTGCTTCCATTCTGAAATCGGGGCATTCTGGAAGGGCAAGTAGGAACCAGCTATATTTTGGCTTAACTATAATTTTCTCTTTTTTTTTTTTTTCTTTAGTCAGTAACCTTGCTACAGAAGGAAACTATTATTTGAAGGTAGTTCTGTGTGTTTTATTTCAGATGTTCGTTAATCATCCTGTTATATGCACGAATACATAGTCTAATGTTGACTCTTTTTTTCCTAGCTTCAGCTTATGTTAAGTGAGTTGCCAGTTGTCACCATGGGTGCTGTGAAGCTTTGGTTGTAGCTCCATGGCAATTAAGATGTGACCTGGAATGTAATCGCTATAGAAATGCTCTGCGCTGTGTTAGCTGTACTGCATCCCTGGTCCAAACAGGAGCTGCGAGTGAAGAGGCTGCCTCCGGAGCGCATTTATGTGATCAGCAGTTCCCAAAGAACTCGGGGCTTTTGGAATTTGGCCTTTGTTACTAGAGCTCTTCTCTTAACTTCAGGAATACTGTCTTCTGCGGTGGGCTTGAAATAGTGCCTTTGTCCTTGCTGCGAGAGGTGTATTGGTTTTAGCACCCTGGAAGCTGTTACGTAAACTCTGCTTATTCTGCTGTGATTTTACATAGTGAAAATTTCCTTCAGGCTGTTTCTCCTCTGCCCTGTTTTCTCTGTGTACACCTGAGAGGTTCTGAGGGATAGTCCTTGATGTCTGTCTTCTCCCTCCCCTAATCCTTTTTGCCCTGGTGGCACTGCTCTTACGCATTATTTGCCAATAGTTTTGGAAGAGTAAGAATACAGTAGTAGAAAACGTATGTGTACTTCATGATATAATTGTGTATTACGTTAAATGTCCATGTTCAGCCCTAAACAGGGAGAAACCATGTGGAAACTGGCGTGGTATACGAAAAGGCGTTTTTTTCCCCAAGGCGAAGCTGAAGCTTGCTCTTTCTGTAAACGGCTAGTTTCTTCTGACTTGAGAAATCAAGCAGTTACCTTTTCCTGATCCTAATTATGGGAGCAACTTTGAAGCACTTTGTGCTGCTTCCCTGAACTTCTATTCCTATGTAAGAAACTTTTTAAGGGCATCTTTGACTCACTGACAAAATGCTAGACCCCAAACCAAAATAGATTCCAAAGGTTACTTACTGTTTACGCTCAGCTTGTACCGAATTCTTTGAATCTCTGACTTCAATTGATAACCTACTACTCTTCTCTCTTTTCTGGGCAGATAACTTACCGTGTGATATATTCTTTTAAAGCAGAACAAAAAATATGGATTACGCCTTCAGAAAACATCCACCCGAAGTGATTCTAGTAAAGGAATAGAGGGAATTTAGTGTGTTTTCCATACGCTAGGCAAATTGTAAGTTGTAATTCATTGTTGGTTTTGCTTCACTGAGCGTGCAGCCTGTACGGTGAGGCAGTCGGTGTGAGTCTGTGGTCAAACGCCTGCTCCAGAAGCCGAAGGTGGGGCTGCCCCTCTGCTGACGCTGTTCCGGAGCTCACCTGGAGGAGTGGATCCGCTCAGCCCTCCTTGCCCGCTTCGCTGAAGCCAGCGTTGGTTGATCTGCTGCAGACGAGCGTGTAAATGGAGGCAGCTGACTTTGCACCAGAGTAGCCGGGGAGGGACTGTGTGATCTCTTCTGTTGGCTCCTGCGGAGGGGCAGGAACAGTTTGGGAGAGAAAATGTTCTTTTAACTGGCACACGCACTTAGGCAGTGAACATCTGACTATGGCTTAAATTCGTCAGAGGAGGTAACGCAGGCTTTTCTGGGACACTGAATTATTTCCGCTGACTGACAATACGGGGTGGTTTTTTGTGCATTCTGTGTTTTCTTTAATCTCCACGTCCAAAATACAGTGTTAGGAAACTGAATCAATGTGCTGTGCTGATTGGAGAAAATACAGAATGTTTGCATTTCAAATGGCTGTGCAAAACAACTTGCTTTCAATTTAGGAGGAAATGAGGATGATTTGGTCAGTAGGGAAAATAACAGATGTGGCTTGCCATTCCTTGCAGCAACTGTTGTCACTGCAGCTAAAACTAGAAGAAGAAATTCCAGAGTCCTTCAGCTTGCTGAAGGTGGCTCGTGCTCTGTACTAAGTATAGCAGCGAAGTGTGAGTGTGTGCACGTGCTGTAGTAGTGGCCACTGTTATGCAGATCCTTGCCATGGCAAAAGGTCGTTGGGCATTCATAAATAAGAAACGCTGGCCTTCTGTTTGAGCTTGTTTCCTGAGCAGTTAGAGCACGTGGCATGCGGTCAGGCTTCCCAGATACTAGCTTGCACTTTACTCTTAACTTCTGTTGTGGCTTGGAGCAGGTAAAATATTCTAATGTCTGTAGATGTTCCTTGGAGTTTGTATAGTGGATGATATGGAAGTATGTAGATGTGGGGCTTTGTTCTAGCAACTGATTCGGGGTCACCTCTGCTAACGGCTACTAGCCGTGGTTGTTTTCAGCTTGAGGAGGTCTGGAGGGTTCTAGCATTCCCTTCTCCAAAGACCATTCTAATCTGACTGTAGCAGTTAAACTAATCTAATAATGCTTTTTTATTTGGATGTTTAGATGAGCCATCATCTCTGACTTCTTCACGTTAATTCACACTCATCATGGTTAGTGTCTTGTATTTCTAGTTTCGAGTGCTAGAGAGACAACAAGGTGTTTTTTAATGCCAGAGCATTTCTATCCAGAAGAACAACTGTGTGTGAGACTGAATTGCCCCCCTGCCCATGCCCGATAATCTTAGCAAAGCAAGTAAGCTGTAGAGTGTTGCCTTAACAGACATTAAGGGTAAAAGGGGTAAAAGTACGAAGTAACTGGCTGCAGGTAAAGCCACGAAAAGATCATTCCAGAGGATGGAAAGAGTACCTTTAAAAAGCAAAATCTGCCTCTGCATCTTCTGTCTTATTGTATCTTTCTTGAGATATCCAGCAGTGATAAAAGCAAGTGTTGCTGCGGAAGACCGCTCCTCAGAAGTGCAGTAGTGGTGGTGAGGCTGTTGATGGCCTAATGACACGAGGTACGATTTGTTGTAGACGGTAACCAGTCTATTACTGGTTACGTTGATGTAGCTGGGAAAGCAGACAAGCTTCTGCATGCGGTGCCTTTTTGAGGTCTAACAAAGAAGCCGTAAACACCAAGCTGGAAAATAGGCTTAGAAACAACAGCTCTTTGTATAATAACTATAGGTAATTATCATTAGACAACTGGAGAGAAAAAACGTGAGTGGTGCCTGAGGAGCGGAGAAGACTACTGGGAACGAATAAGTGGTTAGTCCTGGTGGAACGGAGGAGCGTGTGTATTTGCTGATGGAAGGTCAGGGAGTCATCCCCAGCCCTCGTCAGGTTGGACGCGCTGGTTCTGCGGTGCAGCTCCTTCCGCAGCCGCCCTTGAGTAAGAGGGTCCTGCCCTGAGCCGTGTGCTCCGTCTGCGCCCCACCGCTTCCTCCAGCGTTCCCTTTCCCTTGCTTGTGTCCGTGCAGGTGTCTTTGGTGGCTGCGTTTCTAATGTAGCACTTAAAAATAAGGTAAAATTGCACTTTTGGAGAAGTTTACGTTACGTCAGATCTGCTGAGTGATCTTGTTGAGAATGCTGCTCCGCAACCAGTTGAGTTGGAATAACTGTTGGGAGGTAATCACGGGGAAGGATGGGAGACAGGGAGCAGGAAACTGAGTGTCGCAGAGTCTTAAACAATCTATCCTGAAAGAATTGTAATAGGGAATGCAAACCCCCAAACTATTTGTGGTTGCAGTAAACTACATCATACATCATTCATTAGGAATGTTTTCCTTAGCCTGCGAGTGTCTTTGAGCATAGTGAAAACGTAACGGCTTTTTCAGCTCCTGGCAGCTTTGCACTGGGATGCAGCAGGTGAACTGCTATCCAAACGGTAAACTGCGTCGGAGACCGTTAATTCATTAAGCAGAAACCTTGGAAAAGAAAATGATCCTGAGGCAGCATTCCCATTACAGAAGAGTGTGTGCTGAAGAGGAAAATAGTTGAGTGACTTCAGATGACACTTTTTTTTGCTTTCTGGTTGTATATTTATTTTGTAAGTCTAAAGGTAAGGACTACCTAAGTTGTAGTGTTCTTTGACCACTGTTAGCACGAGGTTTGGGGTTGTACTTGCTCGTGAGAGGGCAGAATGCTTGTGCCTGGAGTAGCAAGGGAAGAGCGCTCTGTTAAACTCCACACTGCTGTGCAGCGAGACCCTTCACCTCCCGTGCAGTCACAGCTGTGTCCATCCTTGAAGATGCTGGTGGTGTCTGGCGAGGAACTTTGCGTTAGTCTGTCTCAGTTCTCCAGTTTATTTTCTAAGCGTTTGTTTTCTCAGGATAATACTGGGTAGCACTATAAACAGTTTAGATCTTGTTGTTAATTAAGTTCTGAGCACAGTTACAAGCGAGCCAGCATCTACTGTGTTTAAACCTGCTGGCTATTAGATGTTTTTTATAACTCCTGTGGAACTATGTTTTGAGAGAATTCCGTATTTTCAAAACTAGATATGTTCTGAGTAATAAATCATGGAATAAAAATAAACTTTGAGCATAGTTTCTATTATAGTATTCATAGGGTCTGGTGTCAAAATTTCTCATTTTCCTGTTGGCTTCTAAACCCGTCGGAGCCTCCCATGTGCACAGCTAAAGTATGCTGTCTCCTGGCCTGCCAAATCCCAGGCCCACCTGAAGTGGAGGAAACAGTTCTGTCTTGTCAGTATTTTTGACGTGGATACTGGAAGTACCAGTTTCCAGTTCCATTTTATTTTTTATGTTGTTTCCACGTCAGTCTCCAGTGAGCTTGTGGTTACTGCCGTCTTCTGGCTAGGTTCACCCCGTGCTCGTGGTGCATACCTGATGGTGTGAGGTTTTTCTTGCCTTGCCTGTTGCTTATATCACAACGCAGATTTTCAGTGTGGTTTTTTATTTCTGCATATATACCTAATGTAGAGTCCATTTATTGTGGAGGAAGACTGAGACCCTCTGGACACACCTCAAACAGAATTAAAATTCCTGGGGTTTTTTTTTTTCCTTCTTCTGAATCACAATATGCAAATTTGAGTTCTGATGATAGTAAAAGAACCAGGGGGGAAAAATTAGCTTGAAGTGAGAGGTTTCCTGAGGTGGCATTCCCGTGAGGGCAGTCGTATTTTATCTATTGTTTCCTTTAAAGTTGCGCATAATTACTGTGAGAGATTCGTAAACTGCCAGCTCATCCTCTCGACTGAAGTCTTCTGTTTAGTGCCTGCATCTGTGATCTCGTCTTTACCTTGAGGCTTGTCCAATCTTGATCCTTCGTTTCTGTCTTAACGGCATGATTGTGAGGGTAGTCCTGACATTGGAAGGCTGGATGATGACCTGGAACTTGTAGTGCTTTAGTCAATAAACTCGTTTCAGTAGCTTTAGTCTCTCCTGACAGGTGTTACGGACTGTCTGAACTTAGTTGACAAATAATGGATTCGAACTGTTTTCAAAGAGCTGTTGGTGAGTAGCTCAGAGGTTGAGAGGTGCTTCGTTTCATTTATCTTCTCCCTGTTCTCTCCACAGGAAGTCTGTGAAGTCCCGAAGCCGAAGTCCTGGGTACTCAAGACACTCATCATCTCACAGTAAAAAGCAGAGGTCTGGGTCACGCAGTCGCCATTCCAGTATATCACCGACAAGGCTACCGCTGAACTCCAGTCTGGGGGCAGAACTCAGCAGGAAGAAAAAGGAGCGAGCGGCAGCGGCAGCAGCTGCAGCCAAGGTGGATGGGAAGGAGGCAAAGGGCTCCCCTGTTTTCCTGTCTAGAAAGGAGAACAGCCTGGCTGAGCTTAAGGAGTCTGGAACAGAGTCTAAAAAGGTCATCAAAACTGTTAAATCTGAAAAATCATCTTCAGATACAGAATTAGTTAATTTACTGTATACGAATGCAGAGACTAAAGCCCCTGCAGAGACAACAAAAATCAAGGCAGAGGAGAACTCTGAGAGGAAACATCCTGTTCCAGTTAGAGATTCAAAACAGACGGGAACAAAAGACTTGAAGCCTGTAGCAGTGGTAGAGGACCTCCTATCTCCAAAAGAGACAGACGCCGCAGAGAAGGAGATTCCACCCCCACTACCCTCAATAAAATCACCTCCTCCACCTCTGCCGACAACCACACCACCACCTCCAACTCCGCCGTTGCCGCCTTTGCCTCCATCACCTGCTGTTCCACCTTTGCCACCATCCCAACTGACTCCCGTTCAGGTCCCTACTTCAGCCCCAACGTCTTTGCCATCTTCTTCCCACCCAAGGACGTCTACTTTATCCTCTCAGGTGAACTCTCAGTCCTCTGTCCAAGTCGCTACAAAAACACAAGTGTCTGTGACGGCTGCTATCCCACACCTGAAAACTTCAACGTTGCCTCCGCTTCCGCTCCCCCCTATTTTAGTTGGGGAAGATGACTTGGATAGGTAAGGTCACACCAGAGCATCCTGTTTGCGTTTAGAAGCAAAACATTGAAATAAACAGATTCTTTTGGTTAGTTTGACAGTTCCTAGCTTATCCTGCAGAGTACCCCGAGGGCTATGCCGCTGGTATAAAGGCATTATTGCACGGCTGTTCCTGGTTTTGGCCTTGTCAGGTTTATGTGGAGAGTTTTATGATCCTGTGCAGGTAGTTACATCTTATCTCGGTGAGAAAGAGAGGTTTGGCTGCTGGTTTAATGCTGGTTAGTGAAGGTTTCGCATCGCTCTTTGTTCATATTTATTACAGTAATGAAACATGGATCTGGAATTACGCATCCCTTTGCATTGCAGCCATTTGCACAGGCTTATTTTGAAATTGGTTTTTTTGTTTAATTCCTCCAAAACCTTTGCTTCAGTAACAGGAAAGAGCTTAACGATTCCAATACAAGAACACAAACCAGAGCTATTTCTGTTCCGAATTTATCAAACATGCAGGCCATGCCCACGTGTCAAAAATGGCATTGGTTTAACTTAAGTATTGTCTTAATTATTGAATAATTAATACAATCCTTATTGCTTAAAAAGTAGGTACTGATTGTTTGAAAAAGTTTAAAAATGAAAGAGTGAAACGGCACCTACCTCAACTTTGTTTCCTGTAATTTCTAATCAAAACATGCAGACTTAATTCTGTCCTGTAATTGTAGCTCTCACTGCTCTGGGTCTTGGCTGCTGGTGGTCTTGGCTTCTGATCTGAACTTGTCTGAAAAACGTTACTGTGGGGGTTTTCTTTTGGTGGGGGTGAAGAGGGGAAAGGAACAGAATATCCAAAATGGAGGTGGAGAAGAAAAACAAATCTCTTTTCTTTTTGTTTTTTTTTTTTTTTTCCCCCTTCTCTCCTTTTGTAGCTTCGTATGTTGTAGTGCTGCTAAGGTCATTTTTTTTTTTTCTACTTGATCTGCTTAGCCTGTAGTTCCCTAACAACTTCTGTACCTTCTAACCATCGTTACAGATGTACTAGGTATCTCATTGGCTAGTGAAGCATGTTTTTTAATGAATAGCATGTTACATGATAGTTATGACTTAATATAATTACCCTGTGGTTGAAGTGAACACAGTATGTTACATATTCTGATTCATTTAATTGATTTTCATGGTTTGTCCTGGTATTGATGTAAATTAGGGTAATAATGTCACTGTGATCAACATAAAAGTTAGGCTTGTGCATGTTTATGTTGCCCTTCCTAAGCTGTGTAATATTGTTCAGCAAATATCTATTTAGTTTAAACGTATCTGTGGTGAGCAGTAGCTTTTAACAGATTGCAGGTTTTTTCCAACTCAAATGCCAGTCTAAGCAAGATTCTGCTGCTGTGTTCCCTTATTTCCAGACACAGAAGTTGTCCGGCAAATACCATATTTTATTTTTTTAGCCACTCATACCTAGAGCTCTTTTTTTACTACCTAGGTGTGGCTTAGTTTTGTAAAAGTGTGTGTTTTATCTCTGCCATCACTACGAACTTAGGAGTGTGGGCTGGTTGCTAAGCTTAGTAAATGGATTTACAGTGACTTTTTCCCAATAAAAGGACAGGAAATCCCGCTTCATTTTGCTGAGTCTAGTGGCAGTTGCCCATGGCACTGACTGTGTGCAGAAGCTCACTCTTAATCAACTGCCTTCGTGTTTATGAACAAAACTTTTCTTAGACAGACTTTTGTTTTCATATGCTGAGACTGGGAGACCTCTCCAGCTCTGAGACTGTGGTAAGCACAGGGTTTGGAAACGTGCTTTGAAGTGTTTGAGTACAAAACACGCCTCATTCAATTAGAGACTCTTTAACCTCTCTTGATGCTTGCTGAGCTCTCAAGGCTTATCATCTGTCTATAATGCTTTCAGACTTCCCAGTGGTCAAGGTGCACTGTGGGTCGCTTCGCCTAGCAGGAGGAGGGGAGAAGCTGTTTAGAAGCAAGTGGTATAAACTGTACGTGTTTGATGTCGCACTCAGAAATGGCATAGCTTGCGCAGGTTCCTGGAAACATCTGCTTGACTGTTCACGGCACTAACATAGTTAAAAATGCAGACCTGGCTGATGGCGTTCCTGCCATTTTAGGGGAGGGGAAGAAGGGAGGTAGCTTCTAGGAGCCTCTGTTAGGCAGTTGGTGTTCGCGCTTTGTCATTTTTCTGCTTGGGCAACTCTGAAGGGTCTGTTTAGCTTTTTCACTTTGAAAGAAATGCCTGGTGAAATGTCCAAGTGTTCTGGAGGTAATTAAAGTTACAGTAACCATCTAGTAGCACTAGTGCTGATATGCAAATAGAATAACTAAGCACAGCTAACAGTGTGTCGGCAAGAAAATGGTAACTGTTTGGTAAAAGGAAGAGAAAGGACCTCCTGGAAGGCTGGGTGCCTGCAGGTTAACCCTACAAACACACCTTCACTCTTCCCAAAGTCTCGCAAAGAAGTTGGCTTTCGATGTGTGTCTGGAAAAAGGCTGAGTCTTTTTGACAGGGTCAAAGGGCCCAAGCTTAGCATATACTATTAGGTATTTAAATACTATCAGGAAGAAATGAATTGCCAATTAGAAGTGGATTAAACACAAAGTCAAGTAAACAACTGCTTTTTTGTTACTTTGAATGTTCAGTCTGTAAGAACTGGACGTTAGATCAGTGCTTCAAATACACGTACGAAAGCCGTAAAGAAAGCAAAACCTAATTGATCTGCTCTGTTGGAACAAAGTCTCTTGCCTCCTACATGCGGCTGTAGGCCCTGGCTGTCTAGATCCTGCTTTAAAGAACCTCTTCTGAGGCTTAACGTGGGTTCTGCCTCGGTGGAGTGACCCGGCTGGGTATCATTCTGCAGATGAAGAATTCGCAGTTAGTGGGGGGTGAGCTTCAGCCCGTGCAGCTCTCCCACTTCTGCTGCTTCTAGGATACGTACCGCTGGTAACCGTGCCCGTCGGTGGGTGCTTTCCTCCGGAGGTCTAGGCTGGCGTGACGTGCGATCTGCGCGGTGACTTCTTAGCAGTGGGATAAGATTGCTCCCCCATCTTTCACAGAAGATGTCAGAGCTCAGTGCCAGAATAATATCCTTCTTCATCTTACTTGTTCCTTAACTATATTTCACAAGAGATTTTCGTGCAGATTAGGCAGTGTCTAATAAAAAAATTGGGAAAATGACCTACTTCCATCAGTTCGTTTATGCGGAGTTCTCTGTGCTGAAGCGTTAGACCTGGTGATGCTGACAAACAGCAAACCTCCTGCTGGCTGCCCTAAAAATGGACCTGGGAAGGTTGTTTCGTATTTCTTAATCTTTTTCTTTTCCTGGTGAAGCGGAGATTTGCGTGGAGAATTCCTGACTATTCAGACCTAGGAATTCTCTGCTGCATACATGAGAGAGAAATTAGGTTCTGCTTATGAGACTCTTGCCAGTCTAAACCAAGCTTCTGATGCCATTGGTAATTTGATTTCTTTTTTTTTTTTCTTTTGGTTTCTCAGCAATATTCACAAGTTAGAGCTACATTTCAGTCCTTGCTAAGAAGTTGCAGAGAGATTAAATTCTGAGTTCTTATTTATAGTGGTCCTTAACAAGTCATGCATTTAATTTCATTATGATAAAAGGACTAAATAGAGGAAGTAAGGGTCGGAAAGTGGGTGCTGGCTGATAACCTGACCTGTCTTACAGGAAACTCAAAATAACTACTTATTTGTGCAAATTGAGCAAATTCTAGTTGCAGAGAGCTGTGTGTTTGTTTGAAGACAGTGTGTTCAAACCTAACACTCTTCTCTCCTGATGTATTATCATTGTGAAATTCAAGGCTGTTTTGTTTTATACTTGGCTATGCCAATTTTGGCACTTAAACTTGGGCTCCTAACTTTACGTCCTCAAATAGAGAGCTCTTGTCCTACAGTAGGCTTTTTTGTTTGTTAATTGGCTGTTAAGTCTGACTTTTGTATTGTATTAACTTTTCGGAGTTTAGTCCAAAAGAGATTCTTCCTCCAAAACCTGTGAAGAAAGATAGAGAGCAGAGACCACGACACTTACTCACGGACCTCCCGCTCCCTCCAGAGCTCCCTGGAGGGGATCCATCTCCTCCTGACTCCCCGGAACCAAAGGCAGCCACACCACCTCAGCAACCGTTCAAAAAGAGACCAAAGTAAGGCTGGCTTTCTTTTTTTTTCACCTTTTCTGAGTTGTTGGGTTTTCTGTTTCTTCACACAGATGTCAGTCTAGGTTTCCAAAGCTTTATGTTTCGACATATACCGCAGCACTCCTAGAGAGCTGACTGCGTGCCCTGTGCTCCGTGTGGAGACAGCGCTGTTGGAAATGCAGGCATTTTTTAGATTGAATCTGGCGGCTGCTTTGCCAGCTCTCAGCAGCCTCCCCACCCTTTATCTGATGGGGAGAACACTTAACATGCACTCACTTATAAATCTTTAGCCAGATTTAGTTCAGTTTTATAAATTCTTTTGTCCCAGACTCGTTTGAGTGCTGTCTTTATTGAGGGAAGTGAAATGTGGAGAAAACGAGATCATATTTCTGTTTCTTCTTATCGTATATTAACTGTTTCCTGTGGGTTGTTTCATATTTGGACCAGTCAGGGTTGAAGGCCACTTGCCCTATCTATTTGAGAATTAACAGTACAGCAGTTTGGGAAGAAGAGGAGGTTGTGTAAATTGTGCACCAAATGGAGATTACGATTACGAAGCTGTGATGGATCCTGTTGTCTTCCCCTTTGACCCTTTCAATGGTAGAAATTGCTGGAGTGTGTCATATCAATCTCCAGCCACATCTACCCTGAAAGCTCTCTCATCTTTTGATTTAGCCTGTAGCCTGCAGGCCAGAGAAACCTCCTGATGAGTATCCCTATATAAAACTCGTGGTGCTTCTAGGAATTGGTTATTCCGAGTAGGAGACATTCGCCTTTTCTTCATGCGCGATTGAAGTATTAGTCATGTTGCATGGTATATACAACCTCCCCGATAACAACATTCATGCAATTGTCAAGCAAGCGCCCTTGGCGTTTTGTGCACAGAGTGCTAGCTGCACTTTTTAAAATAAAAATCAAATGTCCAGTGTTTCTGCAAAAGATTGCAAACACTGACTTTTTCCTGCTGTAGCATAAATCTTTTGTATTTTTAGGTAAAGATACTGCTTTGGTTCTCCTTCAAGCTACTCTCAGTTAAAAGTATATAATGAGATCTTTGTAGAAATCTGTGTAACTAACTGCCTGCCCCGGGTAGGCTATAGCATAATGGTTCTGCTACCTCAAAGGCTGTAGAATTGAGGTGGCATAATACCCATTTTGCTTGTCTTTCCCACTCTTTGCACTCCCTATTTCCCCAGGAGGAACAATGTATTGCTCGTTAGCCGTGTGCAGCTGATAAATGCATAACTGAAGTAAAAAGACCTGATAGTGAGAGTGTTCTGGCTGGCACGCTTTAGTATCGGAATGAAATAGAAGGATGATATTCCTGTATGCAGTGCCTGTATCTGGAGTAGTTGAGATTATATAGCATAATTCATTAAACTCTACTGAACACTCAGTTGCTCGGAGTGTAAAGACAGGGTGCCTGACCTTTGCTTTTTGTTTTTAGCGTAAAGCTTAAAACAGTCGAATGGGCATTTGTTTGTGGGATGGCGGGTGAGGTGGAGCACTCGGGTGTCTCACAGTTCTCTTCCCTCTTTCAGAATCTGTTGTCCTCGGTATGGGGAAAGGAGACAGACGGAAAGCGACTGGGGGAAGCGTTGCGTGGACAAATTTGATATCATCGGGATTATTGGAGAAGGGACGTATGGGCAGGTGTACAAAGCCAAGGACAAGGATACAGGTAAGGATGCCAAGTGGCTTCAGATTGACTCCACTTCTTTAAGGCCTTGTTACTGCGGGTGCGCTTAAAACCCATTCCAGCGTTAGCAGTGTTGCCAGTTAATGACGAATACCTGTAGAACTAGAAATGGCTCCAGCCCTGAAATAAGCATTTACATTAGATGTTTTCAAAATGGGCAAAAGAACAGAAGCTCTGAAATCCTGGTAACTGAGTTGGTGCTCAGCTGCCCTTTCTGCCTGGGAAATCCCGCGCCCTGTGTACAGTTTGACGCATGGTCATGGTAGGTATAGCTACGGCAGCCGTAGGTGCCAGCTGAACCCCTGCTTTTTGAATGTGCCTCTGTCGGACTTTATTGTAGCAGAGCTTGTGAAAGGACTGGAGTGGCTTCCAGGGTAAATTTAAGTTCACCTGTGTGACTTTCCTCTGAAGCAGATTAGGAGGAGCACTGGTGTCATCTGTCTTGAGTTGTTGGTGTGATAATTTCTGACAGAGCAACGTAACAAAAATGAGTAGGGTGGTAACTAAAACTGTTTCTTGGTGGATGTTGACTGTGCTCATAGCTACTTTCAACTTCCCCCTGGAAACCCGCAGAGTTGTCAGCAGTGATGTGCGCAGAGGCTTTGACAGTGGCTTGTTCTGGCAGGTGAACTGGTGGCTCTCAAGAAGGTGCGACTGGACAATGAAAAGGAAGGCTTCCCCATCACGGCCATCCGCGAGATCAAAATCCTTCGGCAGCTGATCCACCGCAGTGTTGTTAACATGAAGGAAATTGTCACAGACAAACAAGATGCACTGGATTTCAAGAAGGACAAAGGTAGTATCTGCTGCAGGGTGTGGTTTCAATTAGCCAAAGAGGTGATGCAACTCCGCTTGTTTATTCTTAGTGTAAAACTAAAAATCTGAACTCTGGTGTAGATTTTCTTTTTTGCATTCCTCCTTGATACATAGTTCCAGCAAGTTTGGCATCTGGATTTGGCTTTACATCAAAGGATAGATTCCAGTTAAAATGAGTTGTCGCACTGCAGAGCAGAGATAGACACGGATTTAAATGGATGCATTGGATTCCTGTAGAGTCACACAGAGCATTTAAAAAAAAAAAAAAAAAAAGTCTTTACAGGGTCACTTTTACCACTGATTAGTGGCAACAAACTTGCTAATAGTATGAAAAGTTTTCTGTCCTCTGTCACTGTGGAAGAAGGGTGTTCTAGCATCCCACTAGATTTTGTTTGGGGGCCGCCTTTTCCGTGAGAGAGAAGGGAACAACACAAACATCAGTTCAAGCCATTCATAGCAGTAGCCTCTTCAACAAACTAACTTGAAAGAAAAAACAAAACAGGTAGGTAAACGTGACCAGGATTTCAAAAGAAATTTTTTTGGGTGCATATTTTGATTCAGATGTCAGCTTGATGCATTAGAGGGGCTACTTAGTTGTTCTGGCTTTTTCTCCCCTTGAAGGGAAAAAAAAATCTTCTAGGATGCCCAGTAAGCCCTAAATATCACAAGATGGTATTAAAGAAAAAGCCAGCAGAACACACTCAACAGTGCACAAAAAAGAATATTTCAACAACTGAATCTACTTTCATTCCTCCTTTTTCTTTGTCTCTCCTCTCTTGTTTTAAATCATTTCTGTCTTTATTTTACCAGGTGCCTTTTACCTTGTGTTTGAGTACATGGACCATGACCTAATGGGGCTGCTAGAATCTGGCTTGGTACATTTCTCAGAGGACCATATCAAGTCTTTCATGAAACAGTTAATGGAGGGTTTGGATTATTGTCACAAAAAGAACTTCCTTCATCGAGATATTAAGTGCTCCAACATCTTATTGAACAACAGGTAACCTGGGAGTAGATACAGTTCTGTCCAAGCTCTTCCCTGCGCTCTCTCTGAGTTCACCTTGAGCGTGCTTAGGAACAGGAGGTGATCCACTGTAGGAATACAGCCCTGCATGTTTCCACCAGTGGTGTGAGGGATGGTTGTAATTAAGCAGTGGCTTTCCTGGGTGCTGCTGCTGGCTGAGAACACAGCTCCTGCTGCGAGGGTGAACAGCCCTAGCAACCTGCTACTTAACCTGCTGTTGGTAGCAGTCTCTCCACGTGAGGCCCTCTGCTCACTCCTTTGCAGCTCCTTACTGTTAACTTTCTCCATGTTGACTTGAAGTAAATGGGTCTCTGTGTACACTTGGTCTCCATGGTATTTTGGCAAAAATACTGTTTATTGGAAGCGCTTGTATGCGGAGAGACCATTGAGGGTTAAGGTAGGAAGTAGCAGTTCTCCGTGAATGCGCTCTCTTCTCTAGATAGCAATGTTTGGCAGTAACTTAGTTCATCACAGAATACATAACAATTATTCATTTGCTGTTAATTCTCAAGTCTTTATTTGGATACCTATAAGAAAACTCAGAGCCTGTGAGAATAATACTGCACATAATTGCATCCACATGTCTGGTTATCCATCTAAAAAATTTCTCTGGGACATTGGTCTGTTGGGAAGGGTTTGTGATAAAGATGAGACTGAATTACTGCTTCCCCCACCACCACCACCATTTCTTTGAAGCATTAAATAGGATTTGAAAAATTAAGACTGGCATATCCAAAAGTACTTACTGCAAACGTTGCTAGGCCTTTCTACTACATGGGGGGGATTTCCTTACCTTTTACTACTCGCAGCATGTGAGCCCAGCTGTGATTCAAACCAGTGACTGTTTTTTGTCTTTCAGTGGGCAAATCAAACTTGCAGATTTTGGACTCGCCCGACTCTACAGCTCGGAGGAGAGGTGAGGCGTAGGGGGGTGGAGGAAGGGGGAAACAGTTTACATAGGTGGGATGAGCTCCTTTCTTCTTAATGGCCACATAGTTCCTTCACTTGGAGGTCCTGGCACTGCCTGAGAAATGATTTCCAGTATGGTGTAAGTGGTATAACAGCTCCAGCTGTCAGAAATAAATATACTCCTGGCTGGTATTAATAGCCTTAGACAAACTAGCTGATAAGGAACCAGAACATCTTCTCTGCTTGCCATGGACCACGTTTTGCTCTGAGATCAGTTGAGATCGGTCACTATTCAGTCGTGGCAGCCTGCTGCTGCCTGTTGCAGGTCAGGATTTTTCAGTCTTTGGTACCTACAATTTTCTGTCTTGTGCACACTGGCAGACCTGTAAAATCTGTAATATATCATCAGCTTTATTTAGCTCAGGCAGGTGCTATGGACTTCTAGACACTTGAAAGCCCACTGCTTCTGCTTACATGCCTAACTCTGCAGTTGGAAGTAATAATTACAGTTCGTAAGGGTTTTGTGGTTCTTGTCATCAGTTTATATTTGTACCTTGTATTCCAGCCGTCCATACACAAATAAAGTCATTACATTATGGTATCGACCTCCAGAATTGCTGCTAGGTGAGGAGCGCTACACACCAGCCATAGATGTGTGGAGCTGTGGGTAAGTGTCTGGTTTGTATCTTTTGTCCTGCTAGGGCTGTGAACATCAGCAGATGAGTAGAATAGTTCTAATGGAAGGTAGTCTTTGATTTGTGCTCATTTCTGAAACTCTATCTGTTCCAGCTAGGCCAAGTGTGTTGTGATAGTGTAGGAATACTTCAAAAATTCTGTGCTTTGAGGAAGTAGGTGTGTGTCACCTAACTAAAGCTATACCACTTAGTAAAAACTCCAAGAATGAGCCTTTTCTTAGGATTGACATGTGAGAGCATAAAAGGTACCTGTTCTCACTATTTAAAAACCAAACCAACCGACCTGTGATAATGATGTACCACTAAGATCAGAGGGGTGACAAGCTTACTCTGTACTGGTCATAGCTTCAGTGTATGGTTTTAGTGACCTAATAGAGAGTTTTTCTGTAACCTCTTCAAATTGCTCTGTTTGTCACCTAATTTTTTCAGCTAAACCTAGGAAACATTTTAAAGTAGAGATTTCAGGTTTCTAGTAGCGTAGGGAGCCTCATGAACAGGAGGAGTCTGGGCAGTTCAGCCACAAAGGTGGAACACTTTCCAAGTGCTTCAGAACCAGAGACTCGGATTCAGCATTCAGAAGTGGTGCTGGATTTCCCAAAGTGCGTACTTCCCATTGTGATATTCACAGGTAAACTTTCAGCAGAGCTTAGGACACAAACAACAAAGGTTTGTAGAAGTCAGGCCCTGATAATTACTTCTGGAAACTCTGGCCATGAAGTCCAGTTGCTGTTCAGTGCCCTGTGCCAAACGAGTGCGGTTAGCCCAGTTCCAGCAGACAGGTGCCTGTATCTGACCACAGTTATATTTGGCACTGATTGTCACTCCTGCCAGAAGGCTTAAGGGTAGATGTTAAGGGCTGAATGAGTCAGAGTTGTCCCCTCCCTCCTTCTTTTCTTTCCCTTCCAGCTGCACAAATGTTGTGTCTGTGTGCAAACGTCGTGCGTACAAGGCAATATCCTGCACTTGGCAATGACAAGCAGTGCGCTACTGGCTGCTGAGGATAATTTGGGCCAGCAGATATCCCCCAAATTGTGACAGTAAAGTTGAAAAGATAAATGGGCTGAATCTGTTTTTCTTGTCATGCTATCGGCACATCCTCCTTTCCCTGCAAAGAGTTAAAGCGTGAAGCCTGTGACATGTTAACCAGCCTACTAGTGAATGTTATTTCCCAGCTGCGTAGAATTGGTGACTCTGTACACATAGGTTATTTTGTCAGTTCTCAACTACAAGCCCTGATGCAAATAACTCTCCTCAGGCAAACCTGCTTCTGAACAGAAATGCTGCAGTGTTCAAACGATCATCCCAAGGGTTTGCTGTCATGACCTCTTGCTTTTTCCTCTTTCCAGCTGTATCCTCGGGGAACTGTTTACAAAGAAGCCTATTTTTCAAGCCAATCTGGAACTGGCTCAGCTTGAATTAATCAGGTAAAGCATTGCACATGCATGCCTATGAGAAGAGGTACTGCAGAAACTGCTCATGCACACAGTCTTTGTGTTATAAGAGCCCTCTTGCTCTAACCTGCCTGCAAAATAGGACCAGCAGATGACTGTAACTGCAAATGTGAATAGTTAGGCATTTAAGTGTCCATACCTGCCGTCAAGTGTGCGGCCACTAATGTATGCACCCTCAATAAACTTTACTGTTGTTAGTCGAGTGCAAAAATCATGAACCTAAATGACATCTCACACTGAAAATTTATTGTGTTGGATGGTTTATAAACTTAAGGTAAGCATTTTTCCTCTTCCTGATACTTACTTTTTAACCTGAGGGTTATCTAATCTTCATTGAAGTGTGCCCAGACCTAGGTTACTGGTACAGTAAGTTGCTTAGAAAGGAAACGTTTTCACTCAGGTTGGTGACTCTCCTAGCTGCGTTCCACCTGCTGATCATACTCTGCTTTTCTGGTTCTCAGCCGGCTCTGTGGGAGCCCCTGTCCAGCGGTGTGGCCAGATGTCATCAAGTTGCCATACTTCAACACTATGAAACCGAAGAAGCAATACCGAAGGCGCCTGCGTGAGGAGTTCTCCTTGTGAGTTTTGTTAGAAGAGAGGATAAGTGGCTGCGTGGGGGTTATGGCCTTCTGTTAAGTTGTGCGACTCATCTGCTATCCTTTGGCTCTAGTCTACCTGGCAGGATAAAGCAGTGCTGCCCCTTCTTGCCTTCTGCCCTCAGGCAGCCCTCTCCAGGAGGGCTTCTCCCATCTGGGGAAGTCTGGAATGGGGTCACTCTCCTCTTGCTAAATATCCAATCTGCCACAGGTGCCTGCCGAGGGGTTCCCTGCCTCTGCACGCTTGTGACGCTTCTAGCTAGGGTCTGCGCTGGAAAGCACGCTTGGCAGCGTGGCATGCTCGGGGTGCTGAGGCTGATCGACTCAGAGACACGCTCGCTGCGGGGAGAGTGTAATTTTGTGATCATCTTGTGGGATTTGTAGCAGAGTTGTTCTTCATAAATGGCACAAATCAGACTGCAAATATCGCATATCTGATGCCTGTTCTGTTGATGTCTTTGAGCTGCTGCATCGTGTCGTAATAAATTTTGACTGCATGGATTTCTCTTAGGCCTGAGGTGTCTCTCTGAAAGTGGGCTTCTCCCCCTGTTCAGAACAACCCCTTAACTCAGCCATATTTCCAACTCTGCGCAGCATTCCTTCGTCTGCTCTCGACCTGCTGGACCACATGCTGACGCTAGACCCTGGCAAGCGCTGCACAGCAGAACAGGCCCTGCAGAGTGACTTCCTTAAGGACGTTGACCTCAGCAAAATGGCACCTCCAGAGTAAGTTCCAGCTGGCATCCTCCACCACAGTGGGCTCTCTGCTAATGAGCTTTGGGAAGGAGCCACTGGCTTGGCCTTGGTTTTTTTTCAGTCAGAATTAAGTTGTGATTTCTGGGTTCTTTTCTCGACTCTGCCCTTGCGTTTTGTCATATGGCTGAGCGCGTAGCTCTTCCTGTGCTGTTGGTTTTTTGCCTGATAATAGGCCGGTTTTAAAAAGCTCAGTTTAATGCTTGTAAGGTGCTCTAAAACTGTTGGAAGACATGCAAGAGTAGCATGTTGCATATCCCTCTCCTCTGTGCCGTGGAGGTCTGGCCAGGCCTCATTTATGCTGCTTGTTAATTGACTAGAAGAGTGGCTGTTGAGCAGTGTCACACTGCAGCTCTTTTCTCCCACTCCAATCAAGCAGGTTATAAAACTCCGCTCTAGCTGCCTTGTGTGCAAGTGTGGCAGTAGCTTTTGAGATTCCCCTTTTCCTTCAGAGTGACTAAACGCCGCTGCTTTCTTAAAACCACCAGACTCTCCAAGCTTGGCGGACTTGCACTCATTGGGGCTTGTGTGTGTTGTAGCTAACCTAGTCCGTTCAGGGATCAGATCCCAGTGCAAATTAAATGATTGGCATGCAATTATGCTGCCTTTTCTGGTTCTAGGACTTGCCCCTTCTTGGTTCAATAGTATGGTTGCAGTCAGAGGAACATCTGTGCTTCTCTTTACGGCACTAATAACTTTCTGTGCTCTTTGAGGATTAAATGGGTTTTCTTGCCATGACTCTTAACTGCTAAGTGTTGTTCTCTTCCAGCCTTCCCCACTGGCAGGATTGCCACGAGCTGTGGAGCAAGAAACGCCGACGGCAGCGGCAAAGCGGGATTGCAGTGGAGGAGCCGCCATTATCAAAAGTTTCTCGGAAAGAAACTACCTCTGTTACAAGCACAGACACTGTCAAAAACAACAGCAGTCCTGTGCACCCACAGCCTGCTCAGCTCAAAACAGAGTCTGGTGCTGGAGATGCCGTAGGTCAGTGCCCAGTCTGGTCTGTAAAGGGCTCCTCCTGATACGTTACCTCTCTGGTCTGGGTGTGGGAGGCTTTTGTCTATTTTCAAGCCAGTCTGGTTCTTTCACCTCTATTTCTACAGAAAGGGCATTCCAGAATCTTCTATCCTGAGGGGTTTTTTTTTCTTTTTTTTCTCTGCTGTGAACACTATTGGCTGCAGAGCATTCTGGCTGGCCTTCAGAAGTCACTCACTGATGAGCTGACTATGAATTTGTTCTGTGAGTTACATCATTGGTTCCGAAGCCCACTTTCACAGAGGATAGTGAAAGGAGTCATTCAGTCGTTTAAGCCAGCGAAGTAACAGATAATAGGCTGGAAGGTACAGCCATGTAAAGGGTGTGCAAATGAGCTGATCTTGTTGATCAAATCATATAAAGATTAGGCACGGGATGTAACAGACGTGTACATTATTGCACTTTGCTTGTTGCAGAAAAGATCGCTTGGTCACAAAGACTTGCAGGACCAGGACTTGTGCACGGTTCCAAAACTGTGACCAACCTTCTGGTGTTTAGAAAATAGTTGCGGGGGGAGGACGGACGGTATTTTGATTTCTGGGAATGTAGAGATATACAAAGCTGCCCAGACTACACTGATTGTTCTGTAGCAGCCTTATAAAAACCCAGATACGGGCTAAAGCTTCCTTTGTGTCAAATGTTGTGCTGACAAGTAACAAGGAAGACAAGTTCTTGCTCTAGGGAATGCACAATCCATGTGTTCAATGAAACATGGCAGATGGACAAAAGGTGGTGGTTGGATTAACAAACAGCTGAGAAAAGTGAGTGGCACGTTCTTAGTTGCCTACCAGCAAGAGGAGCTCAATTTTAAGCTTCTAAAATCACACCTTTGCACCCTTCTTCCCAAAAAGTTTGACTTAACAAAGTCAATGTCAGTGTGAAGGGCCAGCCTTGTCACTTGTCACTCAGGAGACTCCGCTCAAGCATGGTGCAAAGGGAGGTGATGCCACTCAAGGGTTGTATTTTAGACTAACCTAGATACTTGCAGGTCAGGACAGAGTCCTCTGTGATCCCAGGCCAGCTTTTGGCAAGGAATTGCCTTCTGCTTGACCTAATTTATTTTGCTGCATCAGTGGAACACACCCTTCCTCCATCCCAAACAGCAGATTAGCTCCATCCCGGGAAACCTGCTTTCCAGTGCAGGCGGGAGTGCTGGATCTGCGGAGTGCTGCAGAGACCTCGGGGGGGCTGAGCTGCTGTCAGGCTTCCTGCTCTGGTTACCACTGAGGTGGGCTGAGGGTTTCCAATCTTCATCACGCATCCTCAGACTTGCTGCCGTGACTGTCGGTGTCCGTGGTCACCGGTCTGATTCTTGGGGTGCCCTCGGTTAGCTAACGCAGCTGAGCTGATTTTGAGAAGCAGCCATGCGTGCAGTTACGTTGGTAGATTTGAGAAGCTTCTCTCTGCGGCTGACGGAGCCTTGGGTGAGTGCAGTGTGTGCGCAGTACCACGGGGTGCTGCTGCAGTGCTGTTCAGAGCTGATCACAGTCTGGAGGGGGCAAGCTGATGGTGGAAATCTGAGCAAACTATCCTGGAATCCTCCTCCCGGAGCCTCCGTACCTCCCCCCTTGGCCCGGGGACATGGAGAAGAGGTGTTCGTTGGTATGCGCAGTGTCACGATTACAAACCAACGTGATGTCGCTTTGCCTAACCTTCCTGTGATGCTGCTTGTGTTTCCTGCAGGCCTTGGAGAAATCACCCAGCAGCTGAATCAGAGCGAACTAGCTGTTTTACTGAACTTGCTGCAGAGCCAGACTGATCTGAGTGTCCCACAGATGGCCCAGCTGTTGAACGTACACTCTAACCCAGAGATGCAGCAACAGCTGGAGGCTCTCAACCAGTCCATCAACGCTCTGACAGAAGCCACAACTCAGCAGCATGAGTCTCAGGCAGCAGCAGCAGCAGAGGAAGCCATAGAAGAGCCACCCGCGGAGGCCCAGCTACCGGAGGAGCAGGCGACTCCAGAAACAGCCGGCGCTCAGGGAGATATGCAGAACGTGCTGGCCGTTCTGCTGAGTCAGCTGATGAAGAGCCAGGAGCCTGTTCTAACCCTGGAGGAGAGCAACGGGGAGAAGAGCAGTGAGCAACGGGGGCCAAGGAAAACCCCTACAATGCATCCAGAGGAAAGTACAGGTAAATAATCCACTCGGGACCATTGCTTGTGCATCTTGGATGCCGTGCACTTGTTTGAACAATTAAAGTATTCCATATGAGTGCCTCTAGTTTAACTGTGGCCAGGAGGAACCAAGACATTTGAGTGTTGTGGCAGAGGGCGTCAGGGTTGTGGATGGGAGGAGGAAAGGTGCTGGGTGCTAGAATGTGGTCGAGTCTCAGATTTCAAGACTGAGAAAGACACTGACCCACTCCCTGCGGTAAGTGCCGGACTGCTCAGGAGGTTTTAACTGCAAAAAGACAAAAGTACTTGCTACATCTCCAAAGCATATAAAATCCATTAGTGCTCCACTGTGAATGGGTCAGTGAAGATTAAAGGTTTTGTTTTTTCCAAAAAAAATGAAGGGGAGACTTGGAGCGTCAGTTCTTCCTTTAATACCCCTAGTAATCAGTTTACACATTCAGGTAGGGTTTTTGCACAGGATGTTGGATGTCTGCAGACTGCCCCATCGTGTATTTTGTCCCAACTCTCTCTTTCGCCATTCCCTTCCAGCCCTCTCAAAAAGGGGGAAGAAAAAAAAAAAACAAACTGTGCAGAGATGATTTTAAAGAACACAAGAACTGCAATACTGGAGTGTGCTGGAAGGGAGGGATAGTGGCAGTTGTGTACATAAGAAACTTGTGCATCCAGCTTCGGTGTGCCTGGTTCTACGTAAAGTTGACTTTTATGAGTCCTGAAATTCAGAGACTTGTGAAGTTGAGCCAAACGGCTGGTTCTTGTAGAGCAAGTAGGAGGCATGTTTAAAAGAGCTGATTGTATCAGTGAACTCTTGGATTTCCTTTTCAAAGGTGAGTGTAAATGTCTCCATGTCTTTTGTTTCTGTTGATTTTTTTGAATTATTAGCAACATCCTGTGACG
>VZTQ01010668.1:11875-22044 GCA_013400755.1 Pelecanoides urinatrix | reverse complement strand
AAGAACGAGAAAAAGGAGGGGGGTTTGAATGTGTTTGTTTTTTGATTAGTTGTGTGGTGGGGTGGGTGGGGTGGCGTGTGTGTGGGGGTGGGGGGGGGGGGGGCCTGGGAAGAGGGGACGGGGGGCGAAATTATTTCCTCGAGGACAGTCTGTACACCGCATGCAAATATTTGTGGGTTGAGATTGTTTTGGACTGTACGCTGGAAATGTACTTTGTAAAAAGGTCACAAAGCAGGCGAAGCAGGGCCGGCTCTGGTCAGAAGCAAGAGGGGACACGAGAGGGCGTATCCACTCCCTTCAGTCTGCCGTGGGCGCAGTCAGGGTCTGGTATNTGCCGTGCACTTGTTTGAACAATTAAAGTATTCCATATGAGTGCCTCTAGTTTAACTGTGGCCAGGAGGAACCAAGGCATTTGAGTGTTGTGGCAGAGGGCGTCAGGGTTGTGGATGGGAGGAGGAAAGGTGCTGGGTGCTAGAATGTGGTCGAGTCTCAGATTTCAAGACTGAGAAAGACACTGACCCACTCCCTGCGGTAAGTGCCGGACTGCTCAGGAGGTTTTAACTGCAAAAAGACAAAAGTACTTGCTACATCTCCAAAGCATATAAAATCCATTAGTGCTCCACTGTGAATGGGTCAGTGAAGATTAAAGGTTTTGTTTTTTCAAAAAAAAATGAAGGGGAGACTTGGAGCGTCAGTTCTTCCTTTAATACCCCTAGTAATCAGTTTACACATTCAGGTAGGGTTTTTGCACAGGATGTTGGATGTCTGCAGACTGCCCCATCGTGTATTTTGTCCCAACTCTCTCTTTCGCCATTCCCTTCCAGCCCTCTCAAAAAGGGGGAAGAAAAAAAAAAAAACAAACTGTGCAGAGATGATTTTAAAGAACACAAGAACTGCAATACTGGAGTGTGCTGGAAGGGAGGGATAGTGGCAGTTGTGTACATAAGAAACTTGTGCATCCAGCTTCGGTGTGCCTGGTTCTACGTAAAGTTGACTTTTATGAGTCCTGAAATTCAGAGACTTGTGAAGTTGAGCCAAACGGCTGGTTCTTGTAGAGCAAGTAGGAGGCATGTTTAAAAGAGCTGATTGTATCAGTGAACTCTTGGATTTCCTTTTCAAAGGTGAGTGTAAATGTCTCCATGTCTTTTGTTTCTGTTGATTTTTTTGAATTATTAGCAACATCCTGTGACGACCTCACCAAATTCTAGAAGCGCCTCCTGAGTATGTCTCAGACTCTCCAGGGAGCCTCTTTTGGCCCGATACACAACTCCTCTGCAATGTAGCTGAACGTGCTGTGTTCTCGTGCCTTCAACACACCCGCCCACCACAAGCCAGTTGTGATCGTGCTTTTTTTTTTTTCTTTCCTTTTTTGCCCTAGTACTGGAAGATAACTAGGTTATTGTAGAGCAGATTCAATCAAATAACATTGTTCTCTGTTTATAATTATTTTAAATGATATGCTGTCCCCAAATCAGCTTGGCTTTAAAATTACCTGAAGATTGTTTTCTGGATTTAAATACAATCTAGTTTTAAAGTGGACTGACTGATATGGGTGGAGGGGTGGTCCTGGAAGACTACTGGTTTTCACAATAAAGTTTGACCTTTTTAATAACCAGTTTTGCAAATGATTTGAGGATCTGATTCAAACAAGGTGTTCGTGGCCTCTTATGTCATCGCCAGTAATAACTTTAACCACCGTGTAGCCAGTCCTTTTGTCGATGAACGAGATCGAGTCAGTTCAGTTGTGTTGCTCTGCAGGAGTCAGGACTGGTTTTGTGGGAGAAGTCGGCACGCGAGGCGCCGGGAGCAGATCGCGTCCTTCGGGAGGCTGCGTCCTCCCCTCGGCGGTGTCGCTTCTAGCCGTGGCGCTGCCTTAGCAGGGGAGGAGAGCTCTGCTCTCGCCTTTCCCACCGCCTGACCCTCTGCTTTGTTCTGCTGCTGCCTCAGAAGCAGTAACACAAAGTAGTAAGAGCGTGGTGATGGTGGGGGGGTGTGAAGGGTGCTTTTGTTCTTGCTAGCAGGGGTCCTTTCGAAACAGAAACCCTNGGTTTGGGGTTGGGTTTTGGTTTTGCGTTTTTTCTAAACCAATACCTCGGGGCCACGCTCCATCAGTGTGCAGCTGCCCGCGGGCCTGTCGCCGGCGCAGCAAGGCACGGCCTCCCTCTGCAGCGGGAGACCCCGCTTTCGGGGAACACGTGCTGTCATGTGGCTCCACATCTGCCTCCCGCTCGGCGTTAGCCTTTGATCCCAGCGCAGGAATTCCCTCCACGGGTGCCCATGTGTTAGGGCAGCTGTTGCCAACTAGTTGGGAGCGTGGGGGACAGGGCGAGTACGGGGAAAATGTTAATGAACACGTGCATTGATCTTGCAACGAATGCCAGCTTTTAAAACTCTCCGCCTCTCTTCCAGTGCATCCTAGAGAGCGGACTGTCTCGGTAGGCTGTTTGGTTTTGGTTTTTTTTCCATATAAATGTATTTATATCTGTTCGCGTGATGTTTTAAGATGGTGTTTAAAAGAAGTAACCCTTCCACAGCATGTCCTCCTCGCATTCTCCCACCAGAGAAGAGACCCCCCGAGCCCCCCGGGCCGCCGCCACCGCCGCCTCTCTCCGAAGGCGATCTCTCCAGCGCAGCCCAAGAGTTGAACCCGGCCGTGACGGCTGCGCTGCTGCAGCTCTTTTCCCAGCAAGAAGCGGAGTCGCTCGGCCACGCAACGCACGAACACCAAGCCTCGAGAGCCGCGGACTACGGCAGGTCCCACTCCTCCAGGACTTACAGCGCCGAGGGCTCAGAGGGGGGATTTGGTGCCGAGGAGCTGAATTCGGGCCAGACGCTACTAGAACCCTCTGCCCAGCCTCTGGGGAAAAGCAGGACCTTCTTGGGCTCCGTGAGCCACCTTGGGGAGACGAGCAATTACCAGGGCACAGGATCTGTCCAGTTTCCAGGGGACCAGGACCTCCGCTTCGCCAGAGTCCCCGTCTCCATACACTCGGTTGGGCAATCTTTTACGAAAGCCGAGGGGAGCAACAACACGCTGGTACATCCAGAGGCCAAAATTCAAAACTACGGCGAGCTGGGACCGGGGAGCGCCGGTTCCAGTGGGGCAGGAACAGGTCACAGCTGGGGTGCCCCAACCCAGGCGACTTCTTCTTACGGGAAGGCGTACCGTGGGCCTGGCAGAGTGCCTCCGCGGGGGGGACGGGGGAGAGGGGTTCCTTACTGAGAGATGCGCCTTTCGCGCCGCTCCTCCCCTCCCTCGCCTCTCCACCTTTAGCGACACGACTCTTTTGCCAGAGCAAGGTCTTGTCCGCATTTCAGCTGCTGCAAAGCTCCCTCTTGTATTCCTTGCTAGGCTGCCGGCGGGCGCCCCGAGACTTGCCGTAGGGTCCCCACTTGGGCGTCTCGCTGGCCAAAACCTCTCGCGCTTGGTTAGTGACAAAAAAAAAAACACCCCACCGCAAACGGCGGTGAGCTTTCTGCCCTGAGCCAGCAGAGCGGGGGGAATTGTTTAAAAATAGGAGGAATGAAACAAACCCAACCACGTGGGAAGAAGGACGTAAAAAAAAAAAGATGTTTCACAAGTTGGGCACCAGCGCTTCTCGGTACGGGAAGCGCCGGGCAGTGTTCAGGTAGGGCTGGGGGAGAGTCTGGTTCCCAAAGCAATTTTTTTGGTGGTTTTTCCCCCCCCCCGCCCCCCAATCCCCTTTAAAAAAATAAAAATTAAAAAAAAAAAAAAGAGAAGAAATAAATGGGAATATATTGATGCAGAGGCGCCTGGATCAGTTGTCCTGGCTGTGGAGACCCAGGATGTGGCACTGGCTTGTACTCAATTTATCCGACATCACTTTCTTTCCATAAAGCCTCCGGCCGTCCCTCTCCTCCGGCTCCGCTCCGGGCTGTGAGCCCTGCCTGGGCGGCGCTGGGTCCGGGCCTGTCCCTTTTCACGGTAGCCTTAGGAAATTGGCTTTTGTGGAGGGTCTCTTTGGGTTTTGTATCTCTCCTGCCATAACTTTGCAGTGGGAATCGTCTTTTTTTTTTTTTTTTTTTGGTTTTTGGTTTTGTTTTTTGTTTGGGTTTTTTTTTTTTTAGAGCTGAAGAGAACACCTCACTTAAAAATATGTATTTCTTTGTCATTCATAACTTCCAAAACACTTTAAGAATTAAAAAAGGAAAAAAAAAAACCAACTTCTGGTGGGGAAGTGCCACCAGGCAGGAGTGTCTTTTGTACCCGGCATCCTTCTGGGCTGGTGTTGCGTGTCCTGAGCGGGTCGGTCGGGCTCCCCGAGCAGTATCTCAGTACTTTGAGGCTTCCCAGGCGTTCATGTATCATTTCTATAAGCATATATATTTTTGTTGTTGTCAAGGAAGTATTTACGATGAATTTTCTCCTCCCGCAGAACTTTGCGATGTTGTCCATTTCAATGAGACTTAAAAGAGATGAATAAAACAAAGGTACATATTTATGAGCTTTTTTTCCGAGTAGGCCTTTCCTATGGAAAACATGGTTCTTCTTTTAAGTTTAGAGACGACAGTGTTCTGAAGTGTTAAACGGGTGGGAGTCCAGGGGGCCGAGAGACCTTCTTGCTACTAACAGGATTTGATTTCATTTCTTTTTATAGAGAGAGATAAATTTAAAAAAAAAAAAAAGGCAAAAAAAAAAAAAAGCACCTGAATAGGTGGAGCTTCTCTAACTGGGGAAAACCTGCCTTACACAGCCAGACCCGCGCTGTACCCAGCAGCTCTGCTGCGGGAGGAAGGAGGGGAGAGAAAATAAATATATATATAAAACGTGGTAATGTGAGCAGGGAGCAGCAGTTCTCGTAGCATTGAGTCAGCACCGAGGAGCGGCACCGTTTGCAAAATTCCAAGTGTAAATTTGTTGGGTTTTGGCTGGTTTTTTTGGTTTTTTTAATTGCCAGTTCATGCCTGATGTGCAGAAAAAAAAAAAAAGAGCAGCTCTGTAGGATGCAGAGTGCACTAAATAAACCAGTCACCTCTTGAGGGGCTTTTTAATTTCTATATTTTTTCTTTCCACCGTGCAGCTGCCAGCTCTGGTCCGTGGTGGAGCTTTTGTTGTTGTTGTTGTTCTGGCTTTTCTTCCAGAGCCCATCCAATTTGGAAGGAAAAGTCGTGTTCCAGTGCTGAATCCTCCCAGGAAGCCGATGCCTATTTATTGTCTTTCCAAACTGGCAGATCCCCAGAAAAACCTGCCGAGGAGCCCGCGGTCCTTAAACCCGCACGGAAACCTGACCTTCTCGCAGGCTCTGCCTGCTCCTTGGTGCCGATCCCCCCCCCCAGCTTTGGGGTCCCGCTTGTAGGTGCAGTTTAGGGTGGCCTGTCCCAGCTTTTGCCAAAGCGGAGCCGGTGTCCGTCGGCAGGCGCTGCCGGAGCCCCGCCGGGCTGTGGGTTTCCCCGTGGGGACACTTCTCTGGCACCGGTTCGTTTTGCTGAGGACCTTGGAGGTAACGGTGACCGTGAGGGTGGACTCCTGTCCCTCTGTCCCACCCCAAGCAAAGGACAGACAGCCCAGACTTCTGTCCCTTGCTCTGGGGCTCGGGGTGGCCGGTGGCATCTGCCCTCGAGGGGCCAGGCCACGCCAGGAGGTGCCTCGGGGCTCCTGCAGAAGGTGGTTTTCCTCCCCTTGTCCGAGCCCTCTGGCTGCCCAGGGAGGTTTAGGCAGAGCTGTGGTGCTGGCAGGGGCCACTGCTCCATCATCTCCAGTGGCTTTTCTTAACTGGTCCCAGCAAGAGGCTTTCAACCCCTGCAAGGGTGAAGGGAGCTGGGGGGGGACCAGCCTGGCCGGGACACGGCCCCTGGCCGCAGGGCTGGGGGCTGAGGGGCTGCTCGTGTCCTCCCCGGCCCTCCCAGCAGCTCTTTTCCTTTTTTCTTTTTCTGTTTTTTTTTCTTTTTTTTTTTTTCTCCAAGGGTCTCTGTACAAAGAAGACAAAAGGATTTACTGGGGGGGGAAATGTATGCTTTAAAAGGATTTAAAATGTGGTGCAGGTTACAGGCAAGTCATTAGATGGCAATTCGCCCCTCCTTTCTTCCTCCACACGGATCGTTTTTGGGTTTAATGCCAATGTCTAACACGCTGTAGCCAGTTACCCAGCAGAGAAGCGTCTGGTAAGACTCTTACTGTACCTCTCCTGAGTTTCGTTTTGAGACTGAGCGCGCCTTTTTTTGGTTGTACCTTTGTCTCTGTACAGATATTTTGTAATATATTAAATTTTTTCTTTTCAGTTTATAAAAATGGAAAGTGGAGATTGGAAAATTAAATATTTCCTGTTACTGTACTGCCTTTTGCTCCATTGCACTGAATTATTGCGCTGCTTGCTGTAGCCTTTACAAATTACACGCTGTGTTTTTCTTTAAAAACCTTTTTTTCCCCCCTCGTCCTGCCCTCCCCGGTGCCGCAGCTTTGGTGCCCGGCAGTGCCGGTGAGTGAGCTCGGCCCCGGTGCCGGGCGGGCGAGGGTGGCCAGGACTTGGCATCGCCAGCCCTCTGCCCTGCGAGGCTGCAACTGCCCCCGAATTTGCCTCTGCTAATTGAGAGCAGGGCCAAGCCCTCGTTAGCCCCTCGGCTGTCACCCACTCGCTGGTGCCGCAGCTCCCGTGGGTGTTGGTGTCCGGCTGGGTGGGCGATGCCAGAGCTGGCGCTTCGGTTACGGTGGGCGTAGGAAGGATGAAATTTGGAGCTGAAGCCAAGCCCGGAGAGGAGCCGGTGCCGTGGGGCTCAGAAAGGGAAGAGACGCAGTTAAGGTTTGTCTCCAAACCTTCCCCCAGCTCCTGGCAGCCCCTTGGGCTCCGGGGAGGCCCCCGGGGTGCCTCGAGGGACAGATTCTGCTCTTGCCCCGAGCCGTGAGGGCACAGGGAGGGAGCCGGGGCCATGGCGGAGGGTCTGTGTCCTCACCCATCTCCCTCCCTTCTCCGCGCCGGTCCCAGCTCCAGCCTGGCTCCCGGGAGGGCTGGAGGAGGCTTTGCCCCAGCCCTTGTGCACGGGGAAGGGGCCGGGGCAGATGCGGGGGGTGCAGCGGGGGCCAGTCCTGCTCCGGGGGCTCCCTTTGCCCCCCAGCGTCGGCTTCTTCCTGCTCGGTGGAGGCTCGGCCAGAGCTTCGCTTGCTGCTTTCGGTGACCCTGCCCGAGGCAGGTGGGGGGGCAGAGGGCGCCGGGAAGGGGTGACGAGGGGGTGCTGGTGGGGTCTGCGGTTCTCAGTCCGGGCGTCCCCCCGCCATGGGGGTCCCCACAGCGTGGCCATGCCTCCCTCTCGGCAGAGCCCCGCCGTCATCTCCCGTTCCAGCCCCGGCTTTCTTGCTCTCCTTTCGCCTGGTTTAGCATCCCTGCCGCTGACACGTCTTAAAATATATCCCTGTGCAGATGGTGGGGGGGGCGGAGGCGGCCGGGTGCTTCGCTCTGCCTTTGAAAGCGGGAGCGAGCCTGCGAGCAGCCCAACGCGGCCGCCCGGCCGCCCTCCTCTGATTTATTAGCGGGGCAGCTGGGAGCCGTGCACTCGGCTGGGTACCTCATCCATCCTCCTGGTCCCTGCCCGGGGCTGCTCCCCTCGGCTCCGGGGCATCGCCCTGGCACGGCAGAAGGGCCCCAGCGCGGGCACGACGCCGGCCCCGGGCTCCACCACGTCCCACCTTCCCACCGCGGGCAGACAAAGCCCCTGGGTGGCCGTGGCCGTCCCCACGCGGCCCCCGCTCCTGCGGCATCCCGCTCCGCCGCCTCCGCCCCGTCCCAAGGTGACCAGGGCGTTTTATTCTATTTAATTTATTTTTGCATTGAACTTCCCCGGCAGCAGCTGCCGTGCCAAATGGCCGGGGGCCGCGTGGCGCTGGCGGAGCCGCCGCTGTAAATCTCCGCCGCTCGCCCCTTCCCCGTTGGGTTACGCTCGGCGGAGCCACGGCTCTCCCGGCTGCTCGGTCCCACCATTCCTGGCTCCTCGCGGTGCCGTCGGCCTGGCCGGAGCCCTGGGATCCGGATCTGCTCCCGCATCTTCGTGCGGGCAGTTCTCCCGCTCATCCCGGCGCGGGGGTCGTGGTCAGGCTCCACACGTGCCCGTGGGCAGCGGCCGCCGGCACATCCCGGCACCGCCAGCGCGGTGAGCCCGGCACGTGCCCAGTGCTCCTCCAGCACGGTGGTGGAGATGAACTGGCAAGGCCTGGAAGAGGAGGAGGAGGAGGAGGAGGAGCCTTCCCACGAAGGCCGCAGGAACTCGGCGCTGCCCATCACCGTGGGGAATCTTCCCGTGCCTCAGTTTCCCCACCCGCAAAAGCAGCTCTTGCTACCCCCTGCGTCTCAGCGGGCGGGCGGGCGTGTTGGCACCCACGTACGGGCATACGTCGGCACGCTCACGCGTGTGCACGCGCCCCAGGTGTGCGCACACGCGTGAACACGCGTGTGCGCACACCTGGGGCGCGTGCACATGCGTGTTCACGCGTGTCCGTGGACGCCAGTCACCAGGTGTCGCTCTCGGCACGGCCACCACCTCCCACCGCGTCCCCATCCTCCTCCCCGGCTATATTTGTCCTTCCAGCTGCTCCGGCTGTCGGCATTAAAGGTTTTTCTTGCAATTTTCGACATTTCCTTCCAAAAATCCGTTAACACCTTTCCTTGGCATTTTGGGGGGGAGGGAAATAAAAGGATTTAAAAGGAACTGGGTGGGGGGATAAAGCGACCAAAAAAATATGGAGGTGTTGGAGGCCGCGATGTGCCGGGGAGGGAGGATGGAGGCGGGTGTTGGGGTTGGTTTTTGGGGGTGAGCCCCGGTGCTTTCCATCCAGTGGGATCCGGCACTTTCCATCCCGTGGGATCGGGCTGCCACGCTGGGAATGTGTTTCCAGGGCAGTGGTGGCATTTCAGACGGTGTCACCGGGCCACGGTGACGGCTTTGCGGTGGCACAAGGGGGTGGATGATGGGGTTTAGCAGGTGTGGGTGGGGGGGGGGGGTTCATTGGGAAGGGTCCTGCCCTGTCCCCGCTCCTGGGGGCACAGCAGCGGGGTGACACGGTCCCTGTGCCACGGGGCCGCTGGCCCTGGCGAGCCCCCGCGCCCCCGCCCCGCCGCACCGGCAGCTTGATTAAAAAGGCGGCGCAGGCAGCGCGGCACAGCTGGTGCCTCCTGCCAGCACCCCGAGCGGGAAGGCGCCCGAGATTAACATCTCCAATTAGCGGGAAAGCGAAGCCGCCGCAGCCCGGGGGGTTCCCCAGCCCCCGCGTACCCCCCGGTGCCACCTCCCAGGGACGCTGCTGTGGCTGGCGGCCGCCCAGCGTGGCTCCAGCCCGTGTCCCCATGTCCCCATCATGTCCCCATGCTGAGGCGGTGGCCGTGCCCCTCCGCCAAGCCGGGGCTGAGCACCTCTCATTTTTGGGGACATTCCCTTCCCAGCCACCGTGCCCACCGCGGTCCCCTCCCGCCATGCCCCACGTGCCGCCCAGGGGGGCACGGGCAGGGTGACCCCCCACCCCGCTGCACCCCGGGGACCGCAGCCAGTGCCGGGACAGGGCACCCAAGCGCAGCCGGTGGCAGCGGGGACGGGGCCCGGCACCCCGACCCGGTGCATCGCCCTCCCCGCCGCCGCCGGCGCAGCTGAGCCAGGGCGAGGGGGGGGGGGATGCCGGGGGAGGGCCTGCGCCTGCACGCTTTCACCTGCCATTTAATTGGATGTATTTTTAATTAATGGTGCCTCTGGGACCAACATGAGACAACATGATCTCTGAATAGGGGCAGGGGAGGAATTGGGGACGGTGGGAGGATTGGGCCGCGGGGTGCGCTTACCCGCCAAACGCTGCCATCAATCACCCCCTACTTTTCGGCTCTGGACTTTTGGCTGGGGCTCAAGGCGGGCGCCGGGGCCGCGGCCACCCCCTCGCACCGCCTGGCACACACGTGTGATGAGCGGCACGTCCTCAGCTGCGGGGGGTGGCGGTGGTGGTGGTGCCGGGGCGAGGGTGCCAGCGGCAGAGCTGCTCTCGCCGCGGCGTGCGCCGGCAAACCCCGCTCCAAATCTGCTGCCCGTTGCTCTTGCTGGGACCCCCGGGTCAGGGTGGGGGGGTCAGGGGGGCTCCTGGACCCCCAGGGCAGCCCCCAGCCCTGCCCCGTGGCAGCAGCCCCTCTGCCCCCGGCCTCCCCCCACCACGGTGGCTCTCGGTGCCCCCCACCCCCTGCCGT
>VZTQ01010666.1:0-21984 GCA_013400755.1 Pelecanoides urinatrix | reverse complement strand
CTGTACTCGTCCTGAGTAGCCTGCCCCTTCTTCCAAAGGAGATAAACTCTCCTTTTGTTCTTGAGTCCCAGCAAGAGTTCTCTGTTCAGCCAGGCCGGTCGTCTTCCCCACCCGTTCTTTTTTCGGCACATGGGGATGGCCCGCTCCTGTGCCTTTAAGATCTCCTTCTTGAAGAATGTCCAACCTTCTTGGACCCCTTTGCCCTTCAGGACTGTCTCCCAAGGGACCCTCTCAACCTGTGTCCTGAGCAGGCTGTTTCCAGTGTCCTGGAAACTGTTTAAAGTCAGAAGGGTGGTGTTTCCTTTTTTTTTTAGTTTTGGTTTGGTTTTTTTTTGTTGTTTTTTTGTTTTTTTTAACCTTTGTTTTGGGCTTTTTGCTGTTGTTTTTGTTTAACTTAAAAAAAATGCCCATAGTTCATAAACCTTGAAATTGATTTTCTGTCTCTAACACATGGGAATCTTGTAAAATAGTTTTCCCTGTACTTGGTCAAACTGTTCTATCAAAACATAATTCCTGTTGTATTTTAAGTATTTTTGTTCATTTTGGAAAAAATACAATGCATCCAGTTTATAGGGAGTGACATCAGGTGCAGGGGAGCAGTGAGGAGATTTGCAGTTCTTTGGTTGGGGTGGTGAAGATGGTTGGGAGTGCCTTGTGGGTGGGCTGCCCTGGCACATAGTAGATAAAAAGGCCTTGAAATTTAGTATTCTAGATAAGATAAGATAAGAGGGTGGTGCTAGTGAGAATTATGCTACTTAAGCCAGGAGCTAGAACTAAGTATGTGTGAAGACTGAGACTTCTGTGTATGTTAATGAATTCTGGGAAATGTAATGAATATGTGTACTCTAACTGTATATAACTTCTATGGTTAAGAGATTTGGCACGCACATTAGGTGGAGCGATCCCCTGTGCGTCCAGTGCTGCAATAAAGAATACCTGCTTTCTAAAACTCTAAACTGAGTTTTAGAGAGTTTTTCGAAGACTTCTTCGTTTCACAGTTCATATGTGACGTAAAATTGAAATTTTCATGATTCTCTTACTTGTTATAAAAAGGCAACTTGAAGGAAGCTTGAAGTGTTAAACACAAGTGTATCCTTACCTATCTAGAAAAATTCATGTAGGCACCATAGGTGGGCTTATTTTCAAAATGCTTTGTTTGCTACAGGAACAAGACACCAGTGGCATCCACTTACTATGATATTAAAGATAGCAAATCATTCAGCTGGAACTTTTGGATTTGAGTGACTTTTTTGGCTGAAGCTTATACCAGTCCTATCAGCAGAGGTACAAGGCGGAACACCTGAGGACAATCCAAGCAGCAGATTCAAATTGCTAACTACTGTCTTCTGCTGTTCACTGTCAGAATATGCACTTAATTTTTATTCTGAGTGTACTAGTGTGCACTTTGCCAATTGTATCCTGAGAAGCAATGAAAAAAGTAAAAACACTGAAAGTAGATGCTGAAAAGAAGGGGGGGGTTTAAATTATTTTTTTCCTTATCTCATTATCAGTAGACTTCAAGATAATTAATTATAGCAGCTGTATGCTCTTAAGTGGGTTTTTATAGAATATACTGTATTTCTAAATACATTGATTTATTTTAAAGTGTAGTATTTTAGGAATCTTAAGGATTATTCCATGAAAGTATGGTAAGCTTTTGTGTTGTAAATCCTACAGAAGTCCTGAAAATGGATGATTTCTACTTAAGATGGCTGGACTCAAACTGGATGACTGTGGCTGTGCTGCATGCTGGTACCACGGAGGAATAATAGGTCTGATGGATAGCTTTGTTTGCAAAATTGTTTTGCGGGTCTTCATTGGTGAAGAATTGAGTTTTCGTATCTGACCTGTACAATCAGTGTTGCTGCTGTGAAGCTTGTGAAAAGGCTGAGTTGGATGGGAAAGCCGTTGGAGCTACTGAAAGCCTAAAACCAGCGACCACTGAAAATCAGGGGAGCAGAGTTCTCCCTTTGGTTTCTTTTTGCAGTGATTATGCCTGCAAACAAATAGCAAAAGAAGCAGTTATTCAATATGTTGTAGAGATTTTGTGCAGCACAGCTCTGGATAAGTGTGTAGTCATTTCACTACTTTAACTAAACTATCTTTCTGTAGGTCTTATGATGCAACTTGAATGCAAACTCTTCTAAAATGTGTTTTGCTTATGATAATTGAAGAAACAAAGCTTTAAAAAACACACTCTCCTATTCTTTCCATTTCTTATCTTCCTCTGATTTGTTGGAGGCTTTAGACGTGGTTTTATTAAGGATTTATTCAAAGCAAATGCCTGTTCTGAAGGTGAATTTTTCGTAGGTGGTTTCTTATTTTGACTGTTTTTATACCCAATCACTGAAGTTGGGTTTCTTAGCTCAGGGAGTCTGTCCCTTCTTCCTTTGCAAGCCTCTTACAGATGCGCTGCCTGTGTGGATGAAATGTCACGCCGTGACCTCAGAGCGCCCCATGCGTCTGGCTGGCTGTGGGTAGGCCACGGTGGTAGCAAATGTGTTCCTGCCTCCCCTTTGGTTTGATCTCTTATTTGGCTGATAGCAAGGGTGCCTCCCTCTTCTGTAATTGGGGACAGACTTGCTTCTCATGTTCCTCCCCTTCAAGCAGCGAATCCTTGTTTGAAGTCCCATGTATGCCTTAGGGATTGCTCCTGGGTTGACTTTCCTGGGAGTTCAGCCATCTCTTCCTGTGGCTGTTTTGTTAGTGGGCTCAGATACTGAAGCAGTTGTGTAGATTTAAAAAAAAAAAAAAAAAAAAGTGTATGCTTATTGATACATGCAACTTTTTACCTTGGGCTTGTCCATTAGTTATATCTCAGGGGTCTTCTTCCCTCTCCCCTAGAGATGAGTCTTCCAGTTGCGTATATTCAGGAGCTGTCACCCCAGCTTCTCTACTTGAACTTTTCTTCCCCTCTCCCTGATTTTTCCAGTGTAATTCAGCAAGAGAGCAGCCCTCTGGAGGAGGTTTGCCCTTTGTGGCTAATCTGAAAGGCTTCTTGGTTCTCGTTAGAGCTGATGTTTTCCAGAAGCAGCTGGCACCGACCTTTGCTTGGTGGGGCTCATCCTTTGCTAGCATTTTGCATCAATGAGCACATTCTCATTCAGCTCCTGAGTGATGAGGCAATTTCAAGGCAAAAAAAATTTCCAGGCAGTGTGGAAAATCCCGGTGATACCTGATGCTTTTAGCACACGGGCTGACAGGCACTCTGCAAGGCTGAGCGGTCTTAAGGGAGAAGTGGGGTTTCCCTGGGAGGCAATTTCTTCAGGCCTCAAATCTAGAACTTTCTGCTCTCTTTTCAACACCAGGTATTTGGGAAGGTCTGAGTTTTCACAGGTCTCATGCCAACTGGTAGCATTGAGGAGCTCTCTAATCTAATCAATAGCCAGCAAAGCACACACAGCTGGGTTCTCAGTTGTCTCCGAGGCGGTAATGAAGTGATTGTTGATCTCCAGACGACAGACACAAAACCAGAAGATGCCAGAAATGGTGGAGGACCTGCTGCGTAAACAAAACCATGTATCCAAAATTAGATTCACCTGGCAATTGCCCATATTTTCATAGTCTAGACAAAATTACATAACTTTAGAAACCTATACCATAAGTGGGAGTCCTAAGGCAGGAGTTTTCCAGCCTTTTCCCAGAAGTGGGAGTTTCTGCAGGCTAACCTTTTCTGTCTTGGACAGAAACAAGGAGTAACAGCCCTTCTGTTTGTCTTTTCTTTTGGCCAGGAGCCTCATGTGCATGGTTTTCTCCATTGTTGCTTCTCTTGCAAGTTTTCAGGCAAGCAGAATCAATAATTGTGGTTTTAATGTGTCTATGGACATAATCACTTTGGGAAAAGAAGATTATTTTCTAGCAGATGGAAGGAAGTATTAGGGATGTCTTTGTGTTTAGCCACAGCTCTTCTGCTTTCCTGTTGTACTCTGGAAACCCAGGGGAATGCATTCCAAGTTGGAAAGAGCCGAAGAGCCTGCCTGGTGTTACACACGTTGTGTTGCCCATGCGTGTGGTCTTGTAAATTGGGAACATGTTCCAGTGAGCGCTGCTCTGAGAGAAACATCTACTGATGTGATTATTGGCATGTGCCAATGGAAGAAGGTCTTTAATTTCTGATTGCTCATAAGAAATTTTCTCCTGTTCCTTCTCTCAAATTCTTGTTCTGTGTCAGAACGGCATAGAACCCTACAAAGGCTTGAACAATCTACCTTGCTCAGTAACTTCTGATAGTTTTCCAGGTATATTTTTCTTGTTTTAGCACTCCTACTCTTGATTCTCCAGATAAGACCTTAGGCCTACTTGACGGCACCAACAATTTGAAATTTAAATCCATCTTGAACTGATTGCACCCCTAATGGATGGGTGGATGGATGTAGGATTTTTGATGTGGTTTTTGTTTTTTTTTTTTTCTTTCAACCTGTTGGTAGTTCCTGACTGTCTTCTTTTCTTCATGCTGACACAGTCATAAAAACATGAAGGTGACCTTAAGTAAGTGTCATTAAATGACTTCATGTTGTTACGGCTGATACATTACTATCAGAGCAGTGCCATCATTCATAAGCTATCAATCATGTTTATTGTAATCAAATAGAAGAAAAAAGTTAGGTATTGGTAGTATTTGAAAATGCTAGTAGTAATCTTGATTTGTGCCTTGCTCTGAACTGCCTCTGCAGTTCAGCCAGGTCCTGCTGTGGCGTTTGTCCCACTTCTAAGGGCGAGAGAGGAGCAGAGCTACAGGTATTCCTCCTTTTCCCTAATGCAGTACCAGAGTAGAGCTGCTGCGCTCAGAGGAGCAGGAAGGGAGAAGGAGCACTAGTGCCATCCTGTTCCCATGCCCTGTGATGCAGTTCAGCCTCCAAAGCAAGACCAGACCAGCTGGTGGAAATAGGGAGCTCCTGTTCCTGTCACCTTGTTTTTCCTCCCCTAAGTTACCAGTGATTCTTGTCCAAAGCATGTAATAGTACTACAATACTTGGTAATCTGTGATTCTGTGGTTTTTTTAACCAATATTATGAAAAATTCAAACAGTATGGCCCATTACTTTTTTACAGCTGTAATCCTGGAGGAACTGGCAGTACTTAACCTGGATAAAATACAGTTGTTGATTTACTGTCTCTTCAGCTGCACATTCAGAAATGGATAAACATCAGGATTCAGTAATTTCTTTAAGGAAGAGTTAGATGATCCTGATGCTGAAGACAGCTACCTTCTGAACATGTTGCAGTTTTCTCTTGTGCTGCTCTACAACTATCTGAAGGGAGGTTGTAGTGAGGTGAGGGTTGGTCTCTTCTGCCAAGTAACAAGTGATAGGACGAGAGGAAATGACCTGAAGTTGCGCCAAGGGAGGTTTAGGCTGGACGTTAGGAAAAAATTCTTTCCTGAAAGAGTGGTCAGGCCTTGGAACAGGCTGGCCAGGGAAGTGGCGGAATCACCATCCCTGGAGGTATTTAAAAGACGTGTAGATCAGGGGCGTCGGGGCATGGTTTAGTGGGCATGGGGGGGTTGGGTTGACGGTTGGACTCGATGACCTTAGAGGTCTTTTCCAACCTTAAGGATTTTATGATTTTATGATTCTATGATTCTATGAAGTGGCAGTTGTAGCATAGGCTTCACATTCCGTCATTCAACAGCAAAAATTATCAGGGAATTATGGAAGAAAAAAAAAAAACCTACTATCTTAAAGGTGCCCAGAGAAAGTTAGATACAAAAGCTGTGTGTTGAAGCTAATAAATATACTTAATATATTACTTATTCATGAGCTTTTTATAGGAAAAGTGGTAGATAACTAAATATATTGATGAAAGCTATGACAATGAGGCTGGAGCAACTTCAGAAATCTAGAAAGATAACTGAAGCACAGAGTCTACATGAGGTGTTGGAGGCAGGGAATGTTTTTGCTGCTTGTTTGAACATCTAACTGGAGTGCAGTTGGGAACAGGGAGGCTTGGGAGCCTAAGTTCTAAGTTCTAAGTTCTAGTATAGTTGATGGAGGATGGTATATCAGAATCCCAAAGTCAGATGCCTTGAGTCAGAGCTAGTACCCCTTTGGAATCTACTTGTCCACTGTGCGATAGTAGGAGAGAAACACTGCTTCTTATGGTATTTTTTGTGTGATTAAGGTTCTGGTCAATGTGCTATATTTGTTATTCCTAGCTGTATTAGGACTTACTCTGCCTAACTGTTATTTTGAACTTAATTTTCTGTTTTTAGCTGCCCACCTAGGAAGTTTTGTTTAATCTGTGAGGTTAAGGAGATAAAATTGAAGGGACTCACCATTAAGTACTTGCTGTCTTGATGTGGTTTTTTTTAGGGTTGTTGATTGGAGCTATGATGGATCCTGGGTAGAGTCTAACATCTGAGAAAGGCAGTGTGGTAATAATGAACTAGAGCATAGTGAGCATGGAGGAAGTACTGGTTAAGACCAAAGCTGTGTGTACTTTAAGCATGCACCTCAGCAAATGTTTGCATGTAAGTGACCTTTTTTGTTTGTTCACAGGTCCTTGATTATTGGACTGTTGAGGTCAGTAGTAGCTATGTCAGCACAGGAATGGGAAATCTGCCTGAGGGGAAAAGGTAAGTCTGGTTTTATTCACTACAGAGTTCAGCAGCTAAGTCTTTTGCCTCATAGACTCCCTGCTCCTGCATTAATCATAGGCACTGCTGACCTCACCAGTCCAATTCACATTGGAACAGCTTGGTATGAGCGGAAAGCCAGCACACCTGGACAACTTCAGGATCTTGAAGAAAGGGGTGGAAAAGACTAAATGTTGTACAGAGGCATTCGTGATGTTTTAGCACAGGAATTCAATCACTGTGGTAATATTTGGAGCTGAATACTGGGGTCTGGTTTTGTGCTGTATGTAGTTCTTGAGTAGGAGGAGAAATAAGGCACAGAACGTAGATCCTTTCTCTTGTAATGATTGACTGGCATGTTCCTGGAAAAAATCATTTGTGCATGTAGCAGAAATCTGGGCCCACATTGAGTAGAGCGTTACACAATAATGTCAACTTCTCTTTTAGTGAGTGGGAATGTGCTTTACTAAGTTCTTTGAAGGCTTGTACAAGAAGGTACTATTTATTTTAAAATCTAACTTCGGAGCAGGACACAATAGTTGTCTACATCTGTATGCTCTATGTGATTACCTCTGTGAGTCTTACTGCAGGTTTAGGGCTTCCCTCCTCTCCTGACCCCAGTCTGCAGTTTTACTAGCTAGGGTAAACAAAATATGTTCAACGGTGTGTGTGCTTCTGAAAAAGCTGTATTTTCAAGGCATAATTTTTAGGAGAAGTTCTATTGCTGTTGTTTTGCTTTCTTCTGTGTCTGCTGATGGTGACTTTAAAGTAAGAAAAGATGCAGCTTGTGTTTTGGCTTTGATTCTGCCTATCCTTACCTATTTCTGAATCTTCCTTCCCTGGAGTCAAAAGCTGTCTGTTGTATCAGTCTGCAGAGCCTCTCTGATTCAAAGTTAATTGCTTTGCCTGACACCCAAGTACTATCTGGGCAATTGATCATTATCCTCTTAGATGTGGAGTGCTCCCTTGCACAGAAGCAAACAGTGCTCTGAGCTTACAGACGCAGCAGTGCAGAGAAGATTCTTCCTCATAGCTCAAGACCAGTAGGCCTGTCTGCTCTGTAATGCCGATTGTATGTTTAGCAAGACCTGAGCCTCCTCTTTAGAGTATTTATGTTAAGTCTATTCAGAAGTTAATTCTCAGTAATTCACCCTGTAATGGTGAAACTTCTAAGAGACTGTGTGCGTGTTTTCTGGTTTCCTTACCTAGAATCTTAACCTGTTTCTGGCTGGCTTAATAGATCCTCTGCTCATGGTCACACGCTCCCTTGTATTTTTCATCCATGGATGAGTATGGATTTGTGTGTGTGACTGTTTTAGATAGGTTGCTGAGGCATAAATCCCTATGGCTGTGTGCCGGTTGGATGAGGGCAAGCCTGGCCTGCCTGTTAGCCTACTGTCTCAAGCTTTTGTATTAACTCTGCTTTTCTTCCTAGAGGTGCTTTCCAGGATACATGAAGTGAAACTCTGCATGCTAGGTGTGATGGGGACTTCTTATGGACCACTTTGTTACAGTCAAACTATTCAGTTTTTCAATTTGTCTAGCTGCAATGGCTTCTTATCCCCACATTTCCCCTGTGAGGGAGCTTCATTTGGACTGGGATATAGGGAAACCACGTTCCTTGCACTGGTGCAAAGAAGGGGGAACTGAAAGTATGAGTGCTAAAGTACCACTACTCGAACCTCAGTAACTCATCTGCCACACTTGTCTTTCCTGGCCCACGTTGGTGAGAAGGAATGTCTGATCCAGGCCTCCTAGACAGTCATGTTGGGAAGTAGGAATCCAGGCATCTGGAGAACTCGTGTGTGTGTGCATGCACAGGAAGAATTGAGTAATGAAATAAGATTATATTAGTGGATATTTTAATTAGGAGTTGTTTGTATTTTTGTGGTGAGGAAAAAAGGGATTGAAGGTGGCTATGCAAGAGGAAACTGCAAACCAATTGTGCAGCTTTTCAGGATTGGTGTGTTGGGAATGGATTGCACTGCTGTGCTCTGGAGGACAGGAGGAAGTACAAAGAACTGCTTTGGGATACGGAGCCGTTCATTCTGCTTCTTTAAATTTTTTTATCAAGTGGGAATATATAGTTCTTGGCTCAATTCTTTCTTCTTCATTAAATTTTTATCAAGTGGGGATGTGTCTTTCTTGGCTTAGATAATGCCAACTTGTACGGTCTAACACCTGCACAGGGTAACTACTTTTCATCTGTGCTGTGGCAGTGAGCAAGAGAGAGAAATTCAAGAGGCCTGGCTCGGCACTCTCACCAGTTTTAAGCCAGTGTGATTCCACTGACATTACAGGAAAATTAATTTCTTTACCTCATGATCTTGATAAACTACTAATTAGTACACTACTTCACAGGAGATATGAATCTGTTCATCAGGTAAGTGTAGGTTCATATAAAATTAAGTCTATAAGGTAGATATGGATCTCATACTGAGCTACTACTGAAAAATACAACTTTAGGCAGATTTGTTAGAGAAGTTTGTAAGACTTTTAAGCTGATGAAGATGACGCACATCGTATTTCTTCGTAAATCCTTATATTAATCTTCTATGATATTTTGCTTACAGCAATGCTCTGTTTCTTGCTTAAAGCAAATGATTCAGTTAGTTGTAGTAAAACATAAAAATGCCTGTGTGCATACTTCTCAGCCTTGTACAAATATGTTTCCAATGTAGCCGAATCATCCAGGAGCAATGTGTGTCTCTCTTTGTTTGGATTTCTATTTGTCGTACATTATCAGCACTAAAATACATGTATCCCTAAAGCAATAATAGGTTGAGAAGTGTTTGGTCTCCTGTGTCTCCTTTTCACAGTTGCTCTGCATGTTCTTTGGTTTGCATTTCTATTTGTCATGCATTATCAGTCACTAAAATACATACATCCCTGAAGCAATAATAGACCAAGAAGTGTCTGGTCTGCTGCATTTCACATTCACAATTGCTTTGTGTGTTTTGTACTCTGCAGATTCGTTCTGTTACAGGATCTGTAGCCATTGGTTTTCTAAGGCACAGTAAATTTCCAAGTCACAGTAAATACTAGCTTGGGTTACCTGTTCTAGGAGCTGGAACCCATACAGTTTGCTTGTGTGCTGTAGAAGCAATAGTAGCAAGGACACTACTGCAAGAAAAAAATATTATTTCATGCTGATACAAAGAGCTAAAGACACATAACCTTGAACTCATCTTGCCATAACATGAAGTTTGTTGTGTCATGCAGTTTTATAGTCTCAAGGCTAAATTACACAAGCCTTATATTAAAGTAAATTAAATACATGCACGTGGTTGTTTTACTTTGCCATTCTAACTTTAAATACTGCAATAACAAAATGTCTGTGGTACTGTTGAAAGGCCTGATTTGCACATTGTGAGACCAAAAATGTCTGATGTACCGTCTTAAGTAAACATAAGACCAATCTGTAATTCTTGGATTTGTCACTTCCTGGCCACTTGATCTTAAAGTGACTGTGGTACTGTATGCCTCTATTTTTCCTTCTGTGAAGTGGGGCTGATGTTTGCTTGCATTTTCAAAAGGCATTCTTGGACTTATTAAAACCAAATAACAGTCTTTAATTCTATCAGTCATAACCTGTTCAACACTACAATTTCTGTGAATGGACTTCATAGTCTGATTTTTCAGTTTCTCAGATAATTTCCTCTACAGTCAGATCTCTTCTGTCCTGTTTCCCTCCTTGCTGTGTGTTTGGCCTTTAGACAGGCAGTACTGTTGGTGGTACTAGTCAGAGAAGCCTGGGCTTAGGGAAGCCTGATGTTCAAATCTTACTGAAATGCTGGTAAATTATTTGTTACAAATTACAATTAATGGCTGTTACGTAATTCCAACTTGGCTTTGTACCTGTAGGTAATTCTAGTTAACTGGAAGGACAAACCATACATTAATAGATACATATATACAAATTGTGACATACTTGTCATTGCACAAGAAAAATAAGATTGCCTAAAATCAACCAAACTCTATAAAGCGTTTTTAAGATGTATCTCAGTGGAGTAATGTAGATTTAACTTGTTAAAGGACTTTGCTACTAAATGCTTTTGGTAATTTATACCTAAGCTTGAGTTTTCTGATATGGTATATTGAAACACTACTCAAAGGGTCTGTATGTCTTAACAATTAAAAAGTCCTTTAAACTAGGGAAGGAGAGCAATGTAAATTCAGAGTGAGCTGATGAATGTGGATGTGAACTTGACAGTATTTGAAAGGTGGATCACGCTGCACCTGAAGATGATGAGCAATAGACATTTGAATTATGGAAAGCACACGCTGCATTGGAAGTACAGTCTGCAGGAAGTTTTTCTAGCTGTTCCATTAGTGTGGTAGGTCACGAGTATTAAGGAAGGGGATTCTGCTATTAAAGAGGTCATCTTTGATGGCAGGAAGAGTAGCATTCTGCTCGAATGGAGGCTTCTTCCCAACCTCGTCTACATATAAACCTGTCATCAACATGTATGCTTTGCAATGGATTGTAAAATTTTATAGGGAAGATACTGTGGTTTTATTATTTTCTTACTGCATATAAGTATAAATGGTACTAACTGGGCAGGTAGGGGTGGATAGTGAGTAATTCAGAGATCCAGTCACCTATGAGCTGTTTTGTGCTTCATTGCCAGTTCCTAGTGCTTTATTAGAAGCTATCACAACTGGTTTCTTTCCTACTCACAGTTACTCTATTAGTGCTCAGTTTAATGATTCTTTTCCAGTGGGTAATTAATTCTGCCTCCTGATGCTGCCCTCCTGCAGTATTGTCAGCAGTCCCTACCTTTTGTTTTGGGAAATAAGGAAGAGGATGTAGACCAGAGATGTTTTTAAAATGTAAATAAAAGTAATTCTTCTTACTTTTGAGTGAAAATTCAATTATATGTAGCTAGGTTTTACTGTAATTGATGTTTCAATTAGATCTTGCTTTATGAAAACTTAATTAAAAGATCAGGTGCAATGTGACCAGATTATAGGGAAAAACAAGATGGGAGACAGTAATTACTTTGTAGGGTTTCTTTGGAAAGAGTGCTGTGAACATTTGGTGCTCCCTCCCTGCTCTGGTGTTAGGATTTTTAGTTATCCTCAAATATGAAAATTTCTTTATAAATTTTCTCTGTGAAAGTATAGTAATGCTGTAAGTGCAGAACTTGCGAAGTTTCTATTTTGGCGAGATCCTGGACTTAGTTGTTTTTCTTGGTGGTAGCTTGTGCATGAATCTTTTCACTTAAAACTTGAACCTGACATGAGAATGTCTTGTCACTTCAAAAGAGAACATGGCTTCATTTTTAACTGTAAACCTCTCAGTTTTAAGGATGGAATCTGCTTCTTAGTGGGAGAAGATACGAAGGAGTTACATAAAATTAACAGGAGGCTCTCCATAGTAGCTGTGCCTCAGAGTACAGAAAAACTGGGGCACTTGGAGGCTGGAGGACAGCAAACTGAAACGGCAGAATGTTTCATTGCCCAGTTAGTCATCTTACAAATTACAGTGATTTATTGCAACTTGCACAGTGCAAGTCACAGGAAAAGCAGATTTTATCTTAACAAGGATATTTGCATCTATGTTAATAAGAATGGGGCTGTCAGATATGCCATTTTAAAGGCCAACTCCTAATTCTTCTTAAAATTTCTTTTTTTCCACTATTCTTGTATTGGATAGGGGCAATACAGCAGACTGCCGGATGAGAGAATCAGTGCAGTGCTCAGAGTTACAGAAGGGCATTTTAGATACCCATCTTTATTTCCTTTTAATCTTTAGGTTGTCTAGAGTTACCAGGGTCTTGTATCAATTAACGAGATTTACTGAGATTTGCCCAGCTTTCACTGCAGGCTGACCTGCAGCTCTTCCTGAATCCTCCCCTGCTAACATGCTTGGAGACGAAAACAGGGCAGGAAAGAGCTGCTCTGCGGGGGGGGACCTTGGGAGCTGTGCTCCTATGGTCTGCGGTTCTCACATACGTTTACTCTGAGCACTGTTACTAATAAGGAGGTCTGCAAAGTAAAATTGCAGTAAAGCAACCCTGTTAACAGAATTACATCTGTTGTTTGGAAGATGGCTGTCCATTACAATGCGTCTAGAGGACTGCAAGTTGTCAAAAGCTGAAAGCCATGAGAGCAGCATCTCCCAGGTTTTCCTGGGATCTTCTGTCTTCTACCAGTCTCCTCCCTGAGGCCTTGAGACTTGCAGCCTTGTTTTTAGGAAGCTCTTTGGCAGTCCGTTTCCCTGATAAAATTTAGCAGTAGTTTCTTCCCGTGTACAGCATTCACCCACTCCTGGTTAGTTGAGACTTTCCTCAGCTTTTTGTCCCATAGATGTTGGTAATGGAGTAGTTGATCTGTTCCTTTTTTCCCTGTAGTGCTTGACAGCTATTGTTTTTTTCCCGCAAATGCAGCAGCCTCATTCTTCACTTGTAACAGCTTCTTTTTGTCAGTATAAGCAACTGATGGAAGTAAATACACACCAACATAGGTTAAAGTACCCTTGTATCCCTTGATAGCTTTAGTATTATACCGTGAAATCTGCAGTTGTGCTGCTGATCTAGACTATCGCAAGTCATTTCTAGGAATAAACCTACGTGGTCTGAAGAAGTTCAGCACTGGTTTGTCCCTCTGCTAAGGACAGTCTAGGGCAAGATATAGTCAAATAGTCAAAACCCTTTCTGAGACTTAACCACTTTACTTGAGAGACCCTTACCTGGGATTCCTCCATAGGATGTTCTCCTATTACAGTTGGATTTCATTGGCCCCAAGCAGCTGTTATTGAAATGGTAGTGGGGAAACTCCAGACCATGGGGAGAAGTTGCATGGAAGCTAGACATTTAAGCTGAGCTGCTTCTCATAAAGCAAAGAAATGTGCAGCACTTGGACTATAGACTCAAGATGTTGACTTAAGGGTGTCCCCAGTGCACATGGGTTACTCTTCCTAACATGCAAAACATGCGTGCCATGGAAGGTATCTTGAGGAATAAGTACTGTACAGATTTCCACCACCCCCCCCAACCTCCAATAATGAAAGTATAGACACCATTTATTTTCCCATATGGTCAAAAAAATGTGTTTTATTATCTCTACATGGATCACTTGTGTTTGTAGACACAATCTTGTTTGTGTATGAAACCTAACCTCTAGTATAGAAGGAAACTGAGCAGTCACTGTGGCTGGTATATTTGCATTATAATGATAGTTATACTTACATTGTTGTCATGAGTGCTACTTGCATTATAATGATATAATTGAAACTTATTTTTTAAAATTGGGCCTTGTAAAAGGCTTACAGGGCTTTTGTTTATTTTTTAGAGCAATAGTTACAAAACCGTATAACTGTCTTCCTACAAATCATGCTGTTTCTTGCACAAGTGGGTAACTAAATGTAGTAATAACAAAATATAGTTTTCTGCATTGATGGTTGCAATGTATTTACCCATTGCAAGCACAAGATTACTGGGAATGTAAACTAGACAGACAGTATTTTTATGAATGGCTTTCCAGAATAGCGGATGAACACATTCAATGTTACTCGTTAGTTTTTGTCTAAAATACTAAGTTTGCAATGAGATTAGTCTTTCTAGATTAGTTTTCTTAATTCACAGCAAGTGGTAGGTAAGAAAATGCATTCTTCTGCTTGTCTTCATCTTAAGCTGCATGTTTGGAGTCAGTTGTTGGAATTTTGGTTAATGCAATGAAACCTAAAGCAGTTTACAGAAAAGTTAACCGGTTTAACTGTTTTAATAATTGCACTTGTAGAAAGAGGCACTGTTAAAACCAAGTTACTTCTTAGTTGAAGAGGTCTTTCAGGTATAAGTTGAAGGCATGCTTTTAGCTGAGCTGTAGTTCAGCTTCTAAAGCATGTTCATGTTTGTTTAGGTATCACTTCTCTTAGAGTTATTGTAAGTTGGATAAAGCATCATTATAGTAGAACTAGGAAAGAAAAAAATGGTTTATAAACAAAAGTGCAAAGTTGGAAAGGAGTATTCATTTTATGTGTAGCTTTCAAATAATTACCCTTGTCCTCTGAAAATAAAACTTCTCTGCACAGAAAATCTTTGCTAATCCTTGAAGCATTCAACTATAGTTCTGGTGTTTTTGGTGTGAGATTGTTTTTTTTGTTTTTTTTGTTTTTTTGAAACCATGTAAAGATTGCACAGTGTTTACAATGCTGAATTTCTAGGATATATGAATGGTTATGCAGATGAGTCCTGCCAAATCCTTCTGGGTCATAAAACCATACTTCCCTGCTGGAAATTGCTCTTTGCTTGGCTGAGTAAGCAGAAGGAGCTGGATGGCCACTCCTCAGCCACTCAGTGCTTGTTGTGATCTCATACCTTGGCCCAAGTCCACGTCAGCCACCAGATCAAAAGTCTCAAATGGGAAACGGAGTAGCTGAGATACAGGTACGCATCCTGATCTGCTGCCTTGCTGGAAAGGGAGGAGCCGCTGGCTGGGGAAGCAACTCATTATCTTCGGCTGTGACTGCCTCAGGACTTGGCCGAGTTCATCTGCCTGTTTTTCCTAGGTGTAAGCAAGCAGCATTTATATGCTAAAGAATGTCTACAGCAAAGCACTGCTTATATCAATTACTATTTATTTCAACTAAAAGCTTCACTTTTAAAGTAGATTAAGTAGTGCTTGTCTTATGTGTTTATACAAGCTGTCGTAAAGAAAACTACTATGTTTTATTTATAATTTTCAAGTGAAAGAAAAAATAAAATGCTCTTATTTTCTGAAGTGAGAAGCTTTTGCATTATGGTAAAAACAAAGGTTGCGTTGAGTAGTGTAAAAATCTATGTTGCTTCACTCTTTAACAATGAAAGATCTGCAGTTTGTAAGTTCACAGAATCTTTGCAAATAGTGCTTGATCAAAATTAATTCAGAAACAAAACAAGTTAGGACTTTTTACTAGTTGCTTTTGGTAGCTTTTAATCACTTTCAGGGCTGATTGTTAATCTTGTATTGTTATAATGCATAACATTATAATGCACCTTACAATTCCTGGTACTTATCAAGTAGAGGGAGCCATCACAAATTCAATATTGAAAATTAGTGATATTCCCTCCCCTGCCTGCCTGTGTGCACACACACACACTTTTTGAGAAAGAGTTTCTCCTATTTAGGTTTCCCTAAAAATGCTGTTCCAGAAATAATTCATCTGCTCCTGACTGGATAACTTTAGAAAAGGGAAAAAAAAGAAAATCCATGTCAGTATTGAAAGTTGCTAAATACAAATTGATAGCTGTGTAGGTGACCCAACAAAAGACTTTTTAACTCTTTCGCTTATTGAAAATGTAGGTGTAGGTTAGCAACCAATTACTTTGCTTATATATTTTGAAGAAACTGTCACTGATGATCTAGCTTGATTAATTACCAGATCAGTTGTTGCATTTTTATGGGGGTGTCTTTCAGCTGGATTTCTTTTAGGAATCATTCTGATTAATGTTTTGAAGTAATCTGAAATGGAGTAAATCTTAAAGCTAGATCTGTGGATAGACTTGGGCAGCATGAAGGGAGTAACTTGTTTTAAACATGCCAGCTTTCTGGAATGGGATCTACAGCCCTGGTTCCTGTTATGGCATTCTGTAAGAAGGAGGTCCCTCAGTAGGATACCCAGGAACTAGGGCAGCTGACTGGGGAGAGTCTGACCGCGTGTGTCACAACCTGGATTAAAAGAAATATATGCTTCAGAAAGACTGAATATGGGTAACTAATTCTGGGTTGCTGGGAAGTGTAAACTGTGATCTGGCATCTGTAGTGCTAGGCATGCTCTTATGCTTTGATCAGTTGCGAAGATCTTTGCTTCAAATTTTCTGGATGTTTAGCTTGATTATTTAGCTTGTGATTAATTAAATCCCACTCCCTCCTTCTGACTTTGCCACTCAAAATAAATTTTCACACATTTTTGGATCACTGTAACCTTGAATAATCTTAAAATAAGTTTGGATAGAAAAAATGACTTGTTTTAAAAATTCTCTTCCCAAAATGAGCTGTTCTATGTATCGTACTAACGTTGAGGCTGAGGTTGAATAGGACCCTGCAGTTAAAAAGTGGTTCTAACACTTATAAGTAGTTACTTTCATCTGACCTTAAAAACTTTCTAAGTTCTGTTTGCTTTCATGTAAAATTCTTTTTCTGTTCCTACTGTTTGACAATTTTTCCAGAGAAGAAGTATTTTTTCCCCCCTCTAGCTCTCCTACTTACTCTTTTGGTATCCACAGGTTGTGGCATGTTTTATATCCCCCTCTGCATTGGGATGCCTGCAGTTTTCTGGCTGTGGGTAGTATTTTTTTATTTACCGCTTGTGTGTTATTAAAGATTCCTGAAAAGTTTTTGTATATTTTCAAGTTTTTGCTAAACTAAGTTTTCTTTTAATAAACAGAGTAAACTAGGTTTTATTTTAATAAACTTTCACACTCTAGCCTGTACATGGTAGGTTCTTGACTATCTTGCCTCAAGTGTCATGGCTCCCTTACTTTATCCCATTTCATAACCACCCAGTTTCCAGATTAGAAAGGTTCTTTGGCTTGCAGAATTTCGGTGTAGGAAAATAAGTACTGTGACAAATAGCCCCTTCTTGATTACTCAATTAGTTGAATATTCATGTCTCTCTACTATGATATGTGGTTTCCTTATGCTCTTCTTGCAAGATACTGCCCTGGAGATGTCAGAGAAAGGTCCTAGCACTTTCATTATACAGGAATTGTACTCTGTGTTGGCATCTTAATTTTTTTATGAGCTGGATTTTCATATGTATCTTTTGATCAAGGGAGAGTTTGAAACTTGACATTAGTCTTGTGTGTAATGCAATTCATAAAGGCTAATGCTATCTTTTTTGGGGGTTTGCATTTACAGTATGACAGTTATGGTTGTTTCTAATGGACACAGTTTGAGTTTTTTTTTAGGTGAAGAAGGATTTTGTGTTCTTGATCATTACTGATACAGTGAAAAATCTTCTTGTGGTCAACAGAGAGGGAATTATTCATCCAGGCTCATTAAGATATGATTGTTCTATAAATTTGAAACAGTATCAACTAGCGAGGAGCTTCATTTATTTTTCTTCTTGTTCTGGGCCTTGGACTCCTTCACAGTAGGATACCACATAGTAACATAGGTTTTTGGCACTAATTGTAATATTAGTCACTCTGGTCTGGTCTAGTAGCTAGCTAGGGACATGAAGATCTGCAATTACTTGGTGTGTTAGAGGTTCAACAGTACAGGTTCTTTAATTACAATGAAACAGCTCTTGCTGATTTAATAAATTATTGTTTAAATGAAATACAATACAAGACTTCATTAAAGTCTGCTGATGTTAGACCTCCATTCTGGAGGAGATGCACCTAAATCTGCCCATTACTGTGACTTCTGTTCTCACAAAGCAATGTGGTTTTAGTGCTAGTGGTTTGTCCTACTGCCCTTACATATTTCAGAGCTCTGCTGTAGCTGAGTACAGTTGTGCCACTGCTAAGAAATGGACTTCTACTAATCTGATGTAGGGGAGAGATTGAAATGGGAAAGTGTGCTGGCAGTCATCCTTGAAATAACTTTCAGTAACCAGTTATGAACTGCTGATAATACCTTTACTAGATAAGTGCAGTGGGTGGAAAGCCTAGATATGAGGGGGGACTTGAGCTTTCCCCTGATGGTCACACTCGAATACAAGCTGTTTCAATGAAGAGTTTAGCTTTATCTGCTAGGAAGGTGGTTAGTGTACGAGAACAGTATTCAAATGTGCTGCTTTCTCAAGTATTTCCTATTCGCATGTTTAATGAGGTACGTTAATATTCTCTTAGGTTGATTGTCATTACTGAAAACTGAAGTGTTAACTGTAACAACAGAAAAGGACTCTATAAGACTATGAAAAGGCTTAATTTTTTGTTTAGGTTGAGCCATATAATTAAAATATGTTGTGGAGTTGTCTGTAGAATAGAGGTGGCCGATTGTTGATGTTGTATGTGTGTTTGTGAAAGCTAATGGTCTTTTAAAATAAATATCCTTTGCAGGTAAAATGTGTCCATTTTGTCAAAGATAGACATCCTTCTCTCCACAAACTACTTAAATGAATTCTTCTTTAGATTGACAATAAAGAATACGCAATTATTGCGGAACTTGTCACTTCTTTCAAAAAGTTAACCAGTGTGTTGCCCTGATCCTCTTGAATATTACTACTCAGATGTTAGCAATGTTCTAAAATTAGCGGTTGGCAAGAATGCCGTTCTTGTCAGAAATAGAGTAAAAACCTTAGAGTATAATTTGTGGGAACACAAGTGAAAGAAAATACTTGATGAAAGTTTCTTTGTCTGTATAATCTGATGTGCTTCTGGGATCAATAGTATTTCAAGGCACTAAATTTAAATTACATGTCCAATATCCAAGATGTAAGAAGTTTATCCGATTTCCTGCAAAGTTGCTGGAAGAAAACATTAGCCTGGTATTCAGCTGTAGATTGGCAAGTTTCCCCCTGCCCCCTTTGGAATTTACTATTTAGTTAAAAAGAAAAAAAACCCAAAGAACAAGTAACAACCAAACCTTAAATTCGTATTCAAACTTTCTCATAGCATAACAACCCTATTAAGCTGTTTATTAATATTTAATTCCTGATTCTCTTTGCCATAAACTTGCTTCATCAGGTTGCTTCCACAAATCCCCCATCTGTGAAATAGCTTGCTAAAGCTTCTTGGAATCCTTACAAGTAGTAGAAACCACTATGGGCAGCTTCTTAATGAAGTGAACTTTAAAGTTGGTTGCATTAAAGTTTAACATTTTAATGAAAATTTGGTCTTACAAGTTCATTCTCAGATATGTGGAAAAAAAAAAAATTACCTTGGTTAAGTATCTTAGTACAGTGTTAGATGTTAGTGAAGAATGCCTCATTCCCATGAGTGTTCTCCTGAAAGAAATGTTTTAGTAACTTCTGTTTCTGCCTGTTTATTTGGAACTCCTAATAATAGAAATTTCTGTAATGAACTGTGACTGTTCTTTGTTGTTAATAGAGATTAATGGCTCAGTTGCTGTACTCTGAAATAGGATCAGGGATATCTTTGCCTTTTTTTTTTTTTTTATTTATTATTTCACATCCTGATTTTAGTGTTTCCCACTGGACAGTCTGGAGTCCCATGACAGTTCAGGCCTGTCTCCGTTATCATACGTAGTCCTGCCTGTGGGCCAATACAGGCTTTTGATCTCATCGTGAACTGTTTAAGAGAGCTAAGTGGCACAAAACCCTTAACGGGCAGGTGGATATCCTTTTAGCTGGTTGTATTCCCTGCTTTACCTGGTGTTGATGCAAAGGGTTAGTGTGAGCTGGAAGGAAGGAGGGACAGAACCAACCATGACACAAAGAGACACCAGCTGCTGGATGTGCCTCCTTAGCACTTCTAGTTAACTCAGTCCTCTTTATTCCTAAGCATGAAAGGCTGATTGGGTTGCATGAGTTTTTTTTAAAGTTAGCAAATTCTTGTTACCTGTCTCTTGTGTTTATGAACCTTTTGGGTAATAATCTAAATAGCAACAACAAAAAATTGTCAGGAGTCCTTCCCAATGTATTTGCTGCTCCTGACGCTGGTTATTGGTTGACGCCAGTGAAATGACTGACACATCCCTATACCTTGGAGCTGTTTTTTATTATGCTAGGAGTAAAAGGGCATCTCATTCAATATCTTGTCTCCAGCTTTTGTTGCTCATCTCATTTTATGATGCATCTTCCCTCATGTCTGCTAGACACATGACTGGAGCTATAGTGGAAGTCCTGGTCTTTACAGGATATGTTTATATCCATCTGATCTTGCAAAAAAGTCTTTAAATTATTCCATCTCCCTAGTATTTATTCCCAAATGCTTTTTATAATCAAGAACTTAGATTCCTTCTTTAGTCCTTTTGTTTCGCTACCTTAATCTCATTTCTTAAAATATATTTTTTAATTCTCCTAATTATCAAAGGAGTTTTCCTTCATGACCTTTTTATCTCTGCTGTTGGTAGGTTTGTTGAATTCATTCCTGAACTTCTTAATGAATTCTTTATAATGCTGACGTGTTCATACTGAAAATGCCTTTCTGGATGGTAATGTGATTCTAAGATGCCTTTTCACACTTGCTTTCTATTGATTGTCTTAAAATTGAGCTGTGCACTGTCTTGTCTCTGCTTTCCAATGGTAAGTCTGCAGATTATAGTAGCAGCTCTAGTAATTAGTCTCCTAAGTGATCTTAGAAGTGAAAAAACATTTAATATGATGATTTCGGTCCATCATGTCATCTAATGCTTCCCGTATAATAATTAGATGCATCTTGTGGTCTAAATTTAAGAAACCTTCTATTGTATTTTTTTCTGAATTGTATTCTTTAATGAGGTAAGAAGCTTAATGCCTTGGTTACTCAAGTGGATAAAGATTGGGCTTGCCTGCTCTCTCCTCTAAGATTTCATAGCTGTGGTGCACAATGTAGAACTTAAACTTCCTCTGACAGATTTCCAGTTAATTGTTTTAGTTTTCTTTTCTTACATCTTGTCACTTTTCAGCTTTATTAGTTATCTAGTAATATACTTGCCTGCAGAAAGAATCTTTTATTTGGTGAGAGTATATTAGAATATGTCATCTAAATGTAATATTTCTCATATGAAAGATTAAGAGAAGATTACATTGCAGCCATATTTATTTTGCTAGGAAAGCTGTTCTTTGTTTTCACATTTCTCTAATATGTATCTATTAAAATAACTACATAATGAATACTGCTTATGTATTTTAGAGATTTTTATAGTTGATTAACATTTAATGCCTTGCTTCCAACTATGCCATTTCACAAGAACTTACTCTCCTATGTTCTAGTATGTCTTAAATTGAAATTAGAGGAGAAAAATCCGGAGACTGATGCACTCTAAGGCAATTGAAAGCAAATCTGTAATGTATATAACATTATAGAATCTAAAACATTATTTCCTTAAAGTGGTACGATTTTTTCCCTTATTTTGATCTGTTTCAGAATAGCCTTTTTTACTCCTGGTAATTTTTTTTTTTTAAACAAAACTTTGCTTTTGCGTGTGAATGCTTGCTGGATGGCAGCCAGACAAACTGGGGAGGCTTTCCTAATTGCCTCCTCCTGTTTCCTGAAACCTCCTGCCACGTTCCATTTCAGGCTCAGAATAGCAAAGCTTATGTTTTGATATCTAAAAGATAACTGGGAATACCTAACATAAATTTATTTTCTGAACTGAGGTTTTTGTTTGGATGTTTTGAATCTATAGGTTTTGGCAAACACAGTAGAGGAAGTCAGGTCTGAATACAAAGCCAAAAAGGCTGTTTTTGACAGCAACATTGTGAAAACTCTCTGGGTGAGAAAGCTGACATGGAAGTTGCAGCATCACGGAATCGTTTTGGTTGGAGATCCACCTTTGGAGATGGTCAAGATCTAACTGAGCATGGTCCTGGGCAAC
>VZTQ01010665.1:1383-20916 GCA_013400755.1 Pelecanoides urinatrix | reverse complement strand
AATTCCTTGTTTTCCTTTGCTTGGCTTTTGTGTGGCTTTTACTTTACTTATTAAACTGTCCTTATCTCCACCCATGAAGTTTCTCACTTTTATGCTTCTGAGTCTCTCCCCCATCCCACACGGAGGGAGTGAGCGAGCAGCTGTGTGGGTCTTAGCTGCCGACTGAGGTTAAAACACAAAATATACAATGGCTCCTCATGTACATGCAGCCTTACCTACCAAGGAAGAGATGTGTCCTTCCAAAAGAGATCTATGCAATATGCTCCAAAGGAGGTAGACCTCTGTTCTCAATATCACAAAAGGGATGCAATTCCCAATTTCATATATGGCTTTATATATAGAATTTAGAGGGTTTAGGGATTTTCCTTCTATTTCACATGCAAAAAGGGATTGGAACAGAGTTAGAATTTTTTATCAACTTTTAGTTCTGCCTAGCAGTCTTTTTAACCATGTTTCCTACCAGTGTTATTTCCACTAGCCTTAATTATTTTAATCAGGCTTATTATCCTATTCATCAGACTTGAAGTAGAGGTAATTCTCAGTGAGCTCTGAGTTACAGTGCCACTAAGACTAAATAATTATTAGTATTATTAATCTAAATGAGCCCTAAAAAACAGTCAAACTGAGGTTAAAACCACATCAAATAGACAAATTAGCAGGAACATTGAAATTAAATGGCCATTTTGGTTAGATTGTCAAACTGAGATGGCAGGGAATAAATCTTCATAAATCCTTAAACAGGAAGTTAGAAGAGGTAGTCATTTAGGTAGTTACAAATCATATGAGCAAATTTTTGCCTGCAGCAGTAAAATCAAATTTCAGCTGGGTGTACATTTTAATGCTGGAACCAAATTGCTGTTTATGTCTAGATCACAATCTCGAGGCCAGAGAAGGTTTCCTCCCTACATTTGTGTTGTATGAAGGCTAATCTGTTTCCTTCTACCTCCCCAAAGAAATTACAGACTTCAACAGGCAATCTTTGAGGGAAACGTCTAGCAGCTTGCTCTCCCAGATGTATGTGTATGTATAGAGAGAGAGAGATATACATACACATATATATAGCAGGCAACTTAATTTCTCTGGAACCCTTCACAAAATGGGACACAAAGATTTTAGTCTGAGATTTAGGCTATAGAAATTTAAGAGATTAACCTTAACCAAGGTTAAGGTTTTGTCAGGAATTCATAGGCACAGGGCAGCATCAAGCCAATTAGCTTCATCAACACAGACCATTTGCAGTCCCAAAAGATCAAGCCTTCTCCCCACCCTTTGGCCCTCAGCTGGCCTCCTCACAGCATCTCCACTGGAAGTTCCAGGCTGTGTGAAACATGCCTTGGATTTGGACAAGGAGTGTACAATTCAGGCAGTTCAGTATATGCTGCTGAGCCAGAAGTTTCCTTAAAATACTANGGACTAGATGACCTTTAAAAGTTCCTTCCAATCCAAACTATTCTATGATTCTATGATTATGTATGTGAAAGTGTACAAAACATATTCATATCCAACCTCACATTTCATTCTTTTGCTTACTTCCTAACCCATCTGAAATATATAGAAATATATATAGAAATATAGTTAATATAGACATATATAGAAAATAGTTAATACCCAGGAAGGAAGATGAGAAAGGAGCTGAGGGAGTTTTCAGTGGTACCTTAGTAGAGCTGTATAGAATCATAGAATAGTTTGGGTTAGAAGGAACCTTTGAAGATCACCTAGTCCAACCCCCCTGCCGTGTGCAGAGACATCTGTCACTAGATCAGGTTGTACAAATCCCTGCCCGGTCTGACCTTGAACCCTTCCAGTGATGGGGCATTTACAGCCTCTCTGGGCAACCTGTTCCAGTGTCTCACCACCCTCATTGTAAAAAAATCCAATCTAAATCTGCCCTCTTTCAGCTTAAAATTGTCAGCCCTTGTCATGTCACTACAGGCCCTGGTAAAAAGTCTGTCTTTCTTATCAGTGCCCTGTGCTGGCCGAAGAGCTACTCAGCCACTCCAGTTTTGCCCCTGCCTATACAGCCCTTAGATTATATTGATGACATTATTATTCCCCTCCTAGCTACAACTCCTCTCCTGTGTAGATATGACTACATATGTCCTGTCCCACTCATGCACCACCCCAAAAGCCATCCAATCTGTGATTCATATCCTTTCCCAGGGGATCCTTTAAAAATTCCAGGCCATGCTTGCCATGGAAAGGCTGTTTGTCTTCAGGCCATGAAAAAATGTTCTGCTATCCTGTGTGTTTTTAAATCGTATCCCTGCCTGACTGTCAGAAACAATAGCAATTGTGGAAGAGCTTTAAAGGCTGAATGACATTCATTTCATGAGGGCTGCTTCATAGGAAAAAGAGTTTGGCAAAAATAAGCACCAAGTGGAAAACAGATGCTAAAATTGGTTGGTCAGTCCTCAACCATCTATGATTCCATCAAAAGGTGTGCACAACTGTTATGGTCAGCCGCCTGCATTGTAACACTGGGTTTCTGTATCAGTCCCATGTAGCCAGCTGCACCAGAATTTTCTATCACCTGCCAAATCAGAGAGCAAATTTATCATTCTCAAGGCAAAACAGACAGTATCCTGAATTAGTCATGCGGCAAATCCACTGGTGACTGAGACCTCTTTCTCCAGCTTGTTGAAAAGTTGCAAGTTGTGAAAATTCAACAAGCTTTATTCATTTTAAATGAACCGCTGTCCACACACACATTTCAACAGGCCACTATGATTTTTAGGGAGATTTTTGAGTAGGCCTAGAATTTCATTACTGTATGCAGACTATTTCAGAAAAGTGAAATCACTCTTAAAAGGTCATACATCCTGCTAGCATCCCTCTTCTCCAACTCTTGCTCCATTCAGTTGAGTTTTGCATACAGAGGGAAGTGATTCAGAAAAGAATCATTTTCTTTGTAACCGGTGCTGGAAAAGCATCAGTGAAATTACTACCACACCAATCAATGCTCACGTACAACCTCCCCAAAGCAGATGCAGGCAGAGGCAAAGCACTCCGCTCTGAAGGAGCTCCTGGTATAGGACTTCACAGGTGGGCTGTAGTATTGATCCCACAGTGTGAAGCCATTTACTCTGACCAGCTTTAGTTTTACCTTCTTTATCTTTTGAAGGAGAAGGGGAAACACTCAGCTGACCTGTCAGTAAGCCAGAGAGAGGCACCTGCTTACCCATGCAGGGGGGACTCTTTCATGAAGCCATGTAGCACGTACCTTATTAGAAACACTGTTTTACTTACGTCCTTCTGCATAAATTAAATAAAATGCTATGCAAATACTTCCTACACTACCACATATATAACCAAAATGTAACTTACTATTTGAAGATAAAATTTTAGGCCATTTACTCATCATATATTTGAACATACAGTTCTTTATATTTATATAATTTTCTTGATTCACAGATGAATGACTAACTTCAGAAAAGTTATTTTTATTGAAAAGAGAAGCAGACAGACAACTTCATATTGATCTGTAGAATACAACAAGTCTTTCAGGACTTTTTCAAGAATTATTGAAGAATTACATTTGCTGCATGCCCTTAATTAAGAGTTTAGGGGCAGAACTACAGTCGCCACTGACTATCCAGTCACTGGAGCAACTGTGCTGTTTATGCCAGCTGAAGATCTTACATTTCTTTATGCCCAGATATAAGGAAAGAGTGAATGCAGGCCCTGGCAGATCTTTGTAGACATCCAGTCCTAAGAAATGACACAACAGTCAGCAGCTAGAGCAGATGAGGTAATAAAGTCTTCAGTAGTGCCGTACTTGCAAACACAGGGTGCCCAGACTAGGGACACCATGAGAGAAGGACTTACTCAGCTCACACAGGTCTTATCTATATCTTTGCTTCCCAAGCTATACTTGGCTGCAGTCCTAAGGAATTTATTTATGTCATTGTAGATTTCATGGAGTTGTCTTGTCTCCCAGCTCAGTTCTTTCATTAGCCTTGTTCATTATCTACTATCTGTCTCTTCTCCTTTTTCTTCCTGATCTGACTGATGTGGTTATTACTAGAAGACGTCTTCATTCCACGATGGGAATGTGCACAATTGTCCACATTATTTACTTACGGAATTCCAGTAGCCCGAAATAAAAAGATCAGATTCTGATGTTGGCTAAGCTTATGTAAGTCTGGAAAAACTCCATTGATTGGAGGAGAATTTGCCTGGATTTTCATTGGTATAGGTAAGATAAAAATCTGGCCCGGAGTTTCTATTTCTTCACTCACTTTAGATTTCACCAATCACACAACCCTGGATGCTAATAGTTTGACTAAAACTGAAGACAGGCTTTTTAACAGACACTGGCACTCCATTGTCTTTTCGAGCTATGAACATCAGCTGTCCGACCCAGGAAACTTCTGCTGACTGAAGCAATTTAAATCTCCAGCCTGAATTCCAAATGGTAACTTAAAGCTTCTACTAAAGTGTTGTAAGAATTTTTTAACAAGTTCTAAATGCATGAGAAACTTCAAAGTCAGACTACTACATGTTTGGTCTCCAATTCTCATTTGTAAACTAACACAGTATACACTGGCTGTAAATTATTGCAGTATCTTCCCCTTTGAGGGCCACTTACACGCTCCAGAGGGTTATGAAGTGGCTTTGCTGTAAATAAGAATTGGGTACTTTACATTTAGGATTTCTTTTGCTGTTTATTGTCAGTAATTCTCTGCAGTGCAATGATTTCATCTTGAGGATAAGATGTATATGACAGTTGATTGGCTTCTGCTATTGAGACTTTTGTCCTTTGTTGGCTCTGCCTGTCTCAGGGCATGCTACTCCAGCAGTAGCACCCGGGGCTATGCACCACCAGCCTTGCCTTGGGTTCATTGTCACACAGAATTTCCCCAAGGGCAGCAGCAATTCTCCTGCAGTGATGACCACAGGACATCAAGCACTTTTGTATCACAGATCACTGTCCATAGCAGACTCGGTAACACTGCACAATGGAATGCCACTGAAGCCAGCGGGAGCACCATCGGGCTTTAGGTCAGCAGAGTTTGGGTAGCAGCTCATTCATCCCACTGCACTATGTAAGGCATCGTGGCTGCGCATTACTGTTGCATTGGCTGATAGTCCCAGTAAGAAAATTATTTTTCTCCCTGGTGATTTACTCAAAGCACTTTGAAAACAGTGGAAAACCAGTGACACTCTGCAATTTTTACTTTAGCTGACTGGCACAGCCACCTTCAGAGTTTAAATCAAGAAACTTACTGTAGCTGAAACTATCTAAACCCAGATCCATCAACAGGGTAATATCATTTTTAACCTGCTGCCTGAGGGCACATAACTGACATTTTGTATATATAAAGTATTGGCGTTCCTCATATGCCAAAGTTTAAACCACAGAAAGAATCTTCTGGAAGATTATAACAGAAGCTCCCCAGAGGCAGCTGAAACGATCTATTATCTGTGCATGCCTGTGTTGACTAAAAGTTACACATAGGCTGCACTCCACCATCCAGCAAGCAAAGGCACAATGCCGGCCTTATCCCTGCAGTGCTTCAGAGCAGGAGCTCCCACCAGCATCGGGGCCGCTTTCCCACATGCACCGAGGGAAGAGCTGCCCTCTGCAAAACCCAGCAGGAGCTGCACGGGGAGCACCCTGTATCCCTCACCGCAGCTCTGGAGGGTCACCACACTGCTCCGGCCACTCGATAAAAGGAACTAGTAGTGTACAGAGATGGGAGGATTCCATGTCGGGTCACCTAGGAAATTATTTTAAAGGGTTAGGGACTAGCAAAGGGTAGAAAGTCCATGAAGCAGCTTGCACAGAAAATACCAAGAAGTCTGTTCCTAACCTCTTACACTGGATTTTTTTTTCACCCCAAGACAGCCCAAGGCCTAGCAGGAGGGGAACTTTTCATTTATACTGGTTTCTTAGGGCTTGAATGAGCTCTCTTTAGACTTTAATGTTTGGTTCTCAAATCCTCACTTTACTTGTAAAGCTAGGATGCAAATAATAAAAGCTACCAGAGAGAGCAGTGTTTATCTTTGTGTTGGTTTTTATAGAAAGAGCTTGAACATCTGTTTGCAGTAGTAAGTTTTGTGATTTTAATTATGAGAAAGCTAGTCAATGTAGTGGGTCATTCTGGCGCTTCCATTTAAAATCTCAGGAGATGAAAAGGAGCAGAAATTGTCTGTTTAATTAAGCCTTTCTCCCCAAGTTAAAATCGCAACATTTTAGAACAAATGGATTTATGTTATTGAGACAAGAGTTTATACTAAGTTACTAAGTTTTTTCTGTACAACTTAGTAAGTCATACCAAAGCCCTCACTACTGTTCTTGTGGCATGAAAAAAAAAGTCTTAGGTTCATGGTAATTGTAATTTAGATCCATTTTAAGTTTTATTTGTATTTTCAGTCAGGCTTACTGTCAAGGAAGATTTGCCACCACATAACTCACTCTTCTGTCCCTGACTCAAGATCACAATCAGCCACTGCAGGTAAAGCAGTTAAGCATGTGCAAAGCTAAGCCATATTCAATGGGCCAAAATTAGCACTTATTTATGGTTGTGTTTTGCTCCCTTTCTGTAGTATTTACCAGACTCATGCTTCTTTGTAGAGATCTTGTTTCCAATTTCATGAGAAATTGGCACTGAGAAGTTCCTACCTCACCTACCAGATTTCCGTATTCTGGTCAAACACTGCAAGAGAGCGAGATAACTTTTTCTATAGGTGTATATACACATATGCAATAATATATCTAGTTAAGATGGCCAGCATTTTTCCTATTGTTCAAAGCTATAATTCTGTTTTCTGCCTGTTCCAGTATTACATAGCTGCTGCCCTTCCTCCGCAAACATTAAGTTCATCTTGAGGGTAGGCTGAAGTGGTTGACCTATAACAAAGTAAACACATGTAGCTCAATCACATGAGCTCAACGCATGCTTGTGTGAGGTTGCTTGACAGTCTGGGGTCTGTGAAAGCAAATGTGTAGCTGCAGCAGTGCAGGCTGCTCCAGAGGGGAATAGTTTACACGAAGGCAAAGCAGAGTTTAGATTAATATCCTCTGGTACAGAGATGTTGCAACTTTGGCCAAGATCACTCACCTCACAGAGCTTCATTTCACAGCCTCCAGGGTGGTGAAAACCACACTGTCTGCTCACCAGAGCACTCCCCCCCTGCCCGTCACCAGTCTGCCCTGACACTTCCCTCTTTCGGAACTGTCCTGGGCTGTTTTCTGCTCTAACCAGGCTCTCAGCAGCACCAAGGTTGGGCACATCACAGAAGGAAGAAAAGTTCGATCAGAGCATCACCCCCCTTCTCCCACAGTGATGGAGGGGACATCTCCCAGGGTCCAGTAGGAAGCAATCAAGTGTAGTTTTACCTTTCCCTCCAAATACATTGACATAGGAGGAAAACCACTCACAAATATCAGAAACTGTAGTAGAAAGGATCCATGAGCTCCAGTAACATTTCTGTAATGAGGCTGGACATCCTCTGCCCAGAGCATCTTGGTCCTGTGCTCCAGTCCCACCCCACACCAGTTCCAGCTGCACTGCCCATGTGTCCCTTCGTGCCCTGGCACTGCACACCCCCTCTCAGCCATCTCCCTTCTCCCCTTCCAGCCAAGCTGCTCCCAGCCTGCCTTTCCCCACCCCAAGGGGATGGAAACAGATCAAACATGGTATTTGCAGCCACAGTGCAGTTCTCTCCACCTGCTCATCCTCTTATCCGTTTTCTCTGCGTCCATCCACAGCATCCGGGCCATGTTTCAAAACTCAGCAGTTAGCTTTCATATTTTTTGGTGCTTTTAACTTATGAAAGTGAAAAAATATCTTTCCCCACCACCATGGGAATAGTTTGAAAAGATAAAACTCAAATTGCGCCTGCATTTAATTAAGAGACAGATTTTCAGGCACCAACTCCCCCTGTCATGGGGAGCAAACCAAGCACACAAGCCACTCTGTGCATTTTTAAAACAGAGTTTTTCTGGCAGAAAAACTTGATGTTAACCACCATGGCCATTATCAAGAACCCTAGCTTCTCCAGCACACTTTCCAGGGCCAGCATTCAAGGTCTGACTGGTAACTGCTAAAAGCCAATGGGTTCTCTCTTAAATATTTTTATGCTAAATACATACAAGTAGACAACATCCTAACAGCAGCTAGACTGTCTAGTTCATCTTTTTCCTCTCTCTTCATATAATGCCTAGTGTAAGAGAAGCCCAGCCCATGATGAGATCTCCTGTGCACATCCTGCATAGAGAAGAGAGGTGATCCTGCCTCCCATGGCAGTGGGGCATGGCAACATCCCTCATGCCCTTCGGGTGGTGTTTATTCCTGCTGTCAACAGCAGCAGCAGTGTGCTGACAGTGTTATTAAGACTGTTTTGATCTTGATGCAGAATGAATAAGCAAACTTGCTGGATTGGGACCCACCTATACCTCTCCTCTTATCAAAATCCATCCTGCATCTCCCATGGCATTAGCCAGGCTCCCATCAGCACTCCTGTGTATTTTTGGGAGTGGGGGACACACACATGTGAGTGTGTCTGTTATTCTCACACTTACATTTGGAACATTCAGCAATTCATATTGTCACTGGAAACATAACTGTTGAATTTCTAATAGTTTGGATTCAATTGAGAGCTAATGGCCAGTTTGCATCAGGTTTTGTATTTAATGAGTAAAACTTAAGTGCTCAAAAATATGCCTCGTCCAAACGAATGTACTTAGTCCAGTAGGTTTATTTCAGAGTAGTGATGCTTTGAAAGCCTATAAGCATGATAGTTACTGTCCTATAATCAAGAAAACCAAAATCCAACTGCTATCCTGACAGGTTTTCAGGATTTTATCACCCACACAAAAGCAGCCAAACATTCTTTTAAAGGAATTGCCCTTAAAAATAGAAAAGCTATTTTAATCAAGCTGCTGGACTGCTTTATCTTATCACCTGTGCCCAGGAATGGAACACTTTTTTCCTTTAATAGATATGTTTCTTAAAACATCCTGATCATAAGTGACCTTTGTTTTTTAAGCAGAACACAACAGAACAGTTTAGTCCTGATCCTCTTCAAGTCAGTGGGAAACCTGCCACTGCTTCCAGCGCAGAGCACCTCAGCCTGTGATGTGCACTGGGCTTTACCCTGCAAAAGCATTTCACCCCCCACCAGAGTTCATGAACAAGGGGGGCTCTCAGCCCCTCTGAGGATCATGGCTAAGAGATGCTTTCCAAATGATCCACAATAGAACAGCTCGGCATGCAGCAGCCAGCTGACAGATGAGAGCACTGTGGGAAAGAAGCTTTCAGTTTTGATTTAAAGAGTGAAAGGGCAGCAGCATCTCTGGCATCTTTCGGCACGGACTTTCATGGATGAAGTAGCAGCTGCCCAGTCTGCATAATTTTATGAACTGGTGAGACAAGCAGGCTGCTATCTGCTTGCCCTTTGGAGGGTGAAAGGTGTGACCAGATCGCACAGAGAGAGAAAGAGCTCAGGTTCAAACCCTGAAGGGCTTCATAGAGTCAGTGGAAAGCAAATTATCTCAAACGAAATACTGAAACTGAACATTAGCAAAGAAGTACGATAGTATTCACTAGTGGCTGGTGGAGCCCTGGAAGCATGTGCAAAACAAATTATGGCAATTTTTTGTGTGCAGGAAACCAGCATGAAAGGCATCACAGTTAAAAGTGACTAGAAACAAACAGCTTGTTATCAGAGAAAGGTGCCCTGGCAAAATAAACAGTTTTTCATTAACTCATGTCAGTCTCAGGAAAATCCTCATTAAAAAGTCTAAACATAATTTTTGTCATCAGCTGTAAGAACCCTTTTATTTTGCTTTGAATTTTTTTTTCTTGCTTTGACATTCATGTGTTTTCATGATGCTTTTGTGCACAAACTACTATTTAAATCTCCTAATCCAATAGCTAGGAGATGCGATGCTTACTTAACTTTCAAAAATTATCAGATATTGAATATAATTTAAAGACACCTAATCAAAGAAGTTATTATATTGTAAGGAAAGAGCTTCGGCCAGCTCAATTCGTTACAACATATCCAGACGAGACAAACACACAGTTAAGTATTTCAAATGGGAGAGCTGCAGGTCCAGGAGACAGAGTGCTGATATTTCTAAAAAGGTTAAAGTGAGAGTTCATCCCAGGAAAAAACAATGACTCGAACATTAAATCTTCCTCCTGCAACTATACTTCTCTGATAAAGGTCCTTAAGAAACTGCACCAAACAGAGGGAACAGGGGGAAAAGGAGTTCAGATCCCCAGGCAATTGCTAGAGATGTAGCCAAGGGTAAGTTTCTAGATTATCTAGTCCCTGCTAGACTAGCAGAGAGAAAGGATAAGAATTTTAAAGAAAGCAATGACACAAAGGCTTCTGAATAACATCTAATACCAAATCGAAACACAAGATTTTCCTGCATGAAACACGTACAGATCTAAGAGCAGAAGCCAAGAAGACAACACAATAGCCTGAGCAGTGACCCCAAAGGAGACCCTGAGAGCCATCAGGGGGGATGAAGGGGCTCAGGGCAGCAAGGACCATCAGCCAAGAGACTGCAAGCCTCTGGGGATTCCCACAGGCAGGGCAGCAAACAAACGACCTTCCCAACACATAGGAAGCCCTAGACCACAGGGAGATAAATATAACACTCAGCAAATAGCAGCCAGCTCCTCCAAACGCTGTCCCAGACTCCTTGGGCTGTCAGTGTAAGAATCGGCCCTTAGAGACTCTCCAATTTTCCACATCTCAGAGGCTTCATTACAGTTATTCCCCATGCAGAAGTTTGGGGTTAGGTCTCTTCCCAAGTAAAACACCAGGAATACAGCTGCTTATCATGTTTTACAGTAGAATTTAATAATATCATTAATGACCACAGATTACAATAAAAACTTGCCTATTAACCAACCTTTCAGATAATTTTCAAAAACTAATCAGCCATTTCAGACAGATCATTACCTTTGCAGTCATTCTCTCTCTTCACAGACTGGCAGTGACACAAAAATTCTTCCATGGATCGTATCGAAGTTTGCTAAAATTGCTTGTGCCAAGTTAACTCCAAGTCTTGCAGGAAAACTGATATAGCTGTGATGAAGCCAAGGGGGTGGGCTATTCCCATGTGTTTCCCATTTCCTAGTCAACATAAGCTGCAGCAAATACACAAAGAGCAGACAGAGAAATTACACAGAGCTTGTTTCAGCTTTGATGGTTGTATAGCCAGTTATTGGGACTGCGGCTGTTGAAAGCTGAAGGCACTTCGCTTCCCATTGCCAGTCAGACAGGCGCTGACATCCCAGGGAATCTCACCTGAGACATTGCACACTCACAACACCACTGTTAACATTTGTCTTCTAAGGTATCATCAGCTTCACAAGAATTCATTAAATTTGGTGATTCTTAAACATTTCCTGCTGTGCTCAGTACCTATAGCCTTGCATTTTCCCATGCACCTGTGCTGCATTTCCCGTTATGCCAGGAAACAAGCGGAGATCCATCTTTCTCCTTAGGCTACATCTTCTGTGAGAGGCTTCCTGCAAACTTTCTGCCAAGAAAACTTGGCAGAATTGAGGCCAGAAGAAGAACAACTAAGTCCCCTCTGGCCATTGTGCTCTGATACAATGGAGGAAGGAATATCTATATGTTGCATATGCGTGTGCAGTGTATGCATACAGCAAGGGCTGGACAAGGGGAGCACTCATCCCAGAGCACTGTCAGGGAGAGTGAAGGGGAAAAATTAGCCCAGAAATATCTCAGAAATTAGGTGGGCAAGCCATCCCAGCAGCAGCGGCTGTGGGGAAGGAGGCAGGGGAGGGAAGGGCTTTCAGGACCACAACATACTGTGGGTCAAATGTGTGTTTCCACACAGATGCAAGTGTTTATATCAGCTGGCCCAGGACACAGAACAAATGCTCTGTGTGAAAAACACACTTCTGAGTGCTCCTGACAATGCGTATCCAAGCATCCGAAAACAGGTCCTCTCTCCTCTGCTCCCATCCTATAGACCTGTTCTCATCAGAGCTCATTTTGCAGACATGCCTCTCTTATGAGACTGGTCACCTCTGGTTTCTTCTAACACCAATGAAGAGATACAGAGCTGGTGTTTGTCTCTTAGGTGGGCTGAATTGCCCTCTGGAGAGCCTGTACCCTCCATGAACTACTGAAAAAACATGTGGCAAATTGGCTTCTCAGTAGGGCACTCAAGCTGCCTGCCAAAAGTTAGGTGGAGGGGGGATAACCCACAGTACCTCTCTCTCTCAACCTCTTTCAGTGGGCTTTTCCCAAAATAAGACAATGTCAAAGGGACAGAAGATGGTCCAAGAGTATCAATGTCAAGGGTGTGTGTGTGTGTCTACTCTACTTCTATTCCCCTGGTCTCTCCCTTCCCCAAAAAACCACAGAAAAAACTCATTAAAAGCTGTAGCCACCTTGGTACAAAGTGGGGAATGTGACAAAGACTGTTGGAATTCCCATAAAGAGAACAGAGATGAAATTACGTGTTTAGAGAATTCAGTACTTAACAGTTCTGTTGACTGGGGCTTCTTTTTCTTTGTTTTGTTTTGGGGGGAGGGCGTCACAGGTTTTGTGGGGGTTTGTTGTTTGGTTTTTTTGGGTTGGGTTTTTTGTTGGTTTTGGGGTGGGGGTGGGTGTTAAATGATTGCTTTCTCTTATATTGCCAGCAGAGAGGTAAGTGCTGGAGCTGTGAGCAGAGAGGACCAGTGCCTGGTACCATCCCAGGAGTGGGTGCCCCCAGCTGCACGCCTGCTGGCTGCCAGCACCCGGCACAAGCCCGTCGTGGCCCTGATGAGAGCACCATCGAAGACTAGAGACTGGGTGGCAGAGGAGATATCTGGTTTTAGGCACAAAAGAGAACCTACAAAGGAAGGGGTAAGAAGCAATGCAAGGGTCACTAATAGCAGGCAGGAGGTGCTGCTTGCAGCACCTGGAGAGAGTGAAACAGGGAAGGTTGCTGTAAGGAAAGGTGGGAGCTGGTGTGGCCAGCCTGACACAAACAGTCAGACAAGTGTGAAGGAGCATCGAAGGAGCCAAACATCACTGAAATTTGGACTGAGCCCAGGGCCAGAATTGGGCTTCTGTCCTGGATTGTCAGAAAGTGAAGACTCCTTCATTTCAGGAACAGATAGTTTGATATCTTGGGAATGTCTCTGAATTAAGAAATCCATTAATGTTTTGGGGTAACCTGACTTCATGTTAAAAGCTACCATAGCAAAGGACTGGTGTTTTTTTCCTGAACAGACAGAGGAAGCGTCTTGCAATATAGGTTCATCCCCCCTCTAAAAATGCAACTTTGGCTTTAAACACGCCAAGCAAAAAATAATTGATTCCTTGAATCAACAACCTTTAACAGCTCCCACCGTGATATCACATGCTCTTCCTGAGGAGACCTGCCAGTTTTTCCCTGGCTCCTTTCTAAATCTCCCAGTAGAAAACTGCAAAGGGAAACATAATGAAGGAAGGCTGTGGGGAAACTCCCCTTTTTCTGGAAATGGGTAAAGTGAATTCCTTGGGATCTTAGCTAATAATGATACAATCTTAACTGCTGCACAAGAGTGAACTACTTCTTACAAAAATAAGAAATGTCTTCTTTTTTCCATTTCTCATTTTTCTCTCTCAAACGAGAACAAAACCAGAAGTTCTCGAAATCCTGATACAGTGGCTCAGAGTGTACAGGTGAGATATTTTATGGAAAGAGTGACGTTGGGAAAGGATCTGAAATGAGAGGGAGTGGGAATGAGGGGGTGACTTGACCCAAGGCAACAAAATTCTCCATAGGAAATAGCTGTTGCACAAGCTTGCTGGAACTATCCCTCATCCAGCAGCACAACGCTGACCCTGGAAGCAACCAGCCCCTCGGAAAATTGTCACAATGAAGCCAATAGAAATATTGTTGGAGTAAGAACAGCAGACACAGTTCCCAATATTGATTATGTAATGACTTTCATGGATCTAAGCTAGCAGATACTTGGAAACCTTTGTAGCAAATTTACCGAGTTATCCATGAAGCCTTGTGGCATCCTACCATCCCAAAATATACAATACAATTTTTAATTTTTTTTTAAGAAGCTGTATTGCAAATTATAACATTTGTTTCCAGCCTAAAAATAACTGATCTTATCTTTCCTGTGAATTTGGGATTCTTTCACACCTTCTCTTGCTTACATACCTCCACACTCCTAAATGGCTGCACTCCATTTCAGTCTGCTGATTAAAACTGCCTATTTTTTTCACTTCGCCTGCACAAAGCAGTGTAAATATAACTCCATGCTGATCCAGGAATCAATTCAACAAGAAGCTTGCATCTGTCTAAGTATGCTAATCATCCCTGGCTTAAAGTCAATGTTTCACTGCGTTGCTGAATTGAGATGCTAAATGTAATCTTCAGAGGAACTTCCCTGAAGATCACATACATCATCGCACTTCAGAGTCTTACTAACTATGGAGAGCTCAGAGATGTAGGCAAGAGCATGCTACAGTATCCCACGCTTTTCCTTGCTAAGTAAGATAGAGGTCTATGCATGATTCCACGCAAAGATTTCACAAAAATCAAAGCAAAAGTGACTGGCTTCTAAGAGTGACTTTAAAAGGAACCCAGTATAAATAAAATGTGTCAGTTTGCATTTTTGTCCCAGATTACAGCCTCAAGTTTGCAGAACTTCTTTCCTAACTGCTAAAGATTTTCACAGCTCTGTTAATCACTGTTATACCTATTTTGCATGTGAGCTATTTCCTCTGAATTTGTAACAAGTCATAAGTCTTCTGCTCTGTGAACCTATATTCATGAATGCCTCTTTCTGAACACAGAAACCAAATAAATGTTTCAGTAATAGTGAAGTTTTCCCAATGTAAGCCAGCACATTGAAGCATTACAAGCTGATGGTCAGCACACATTATAACTGTTTTATGTAAAAAAAAAATTTAAACAAACACTGCCATAATTCCACATTCGTAAGGAGAGAAAAAGTATCATTTAATTGTCTCTACATGACAAAGTACACATAAGCAAGGAGCAGATGATTTATAGCCCAGTTGTTCTCATAACCAATCCCAAATATGATGTGTCTCTGCTCACCCTAACAGAAACATCTGCCTAATCGGCCAAGCTAGGGATAACCACTGCTATCTGACATTCCAGTGGTTTACAAGGACAATGCAGTTACAGCTGCAAGTCTGCTGTAAGTGAACAGCTGAATACTCTGCTGAACGTATCACAGTCATTCAGACTGCCCAGATGCTTCTTCCTAACCTTAGTAACAGGCTAAGAGGGATGTTCTTCCAAATGAACCAAGCTTCTGCTACATATCTTGTAAAATTTGATGGTTTTTTGGTTGGTTTGGTTTTGTGGGGGTTTTTTTGTACCAGCTTGGCCTGGCAGAAGTTAAGTTTAACAAGCTAATGAATACTCTTGAATGACCTTCCTTATGTTTTACGCTGACATCTGACAGCAGAATACAAATTCAGAAACATGCAAAAACCCTTGGCAGAGAGAATCTAAATGGAAAAGCTCACCACTTCTGCAAAATGTCACTGCTTGTTCCAGTTGTCCCTCTGCATGGCTTGCTCCTCTTGGCTGCTTTCAGCACAGATTAGCAACCTTCAACCCTGACAAATATGTTGCCCTCATGCTTTTATGATCTCCTAATCTCTCAGAAGGTGACAGATTCTGAGATTAGCATAAATACACCAGGATTCCAGTGGCAGCATAATACAGATGCAGCTGTGATGAATGCCAATTAAAACAGTAGCATTATGTGACAGCTGTTTACAATTACTTTTAATTAGCAAGTTTTAAACACTCTGTTATCAGGCTCCCCTTTGAAGTATGCAACTAGAATAGGTCCTGAGTTCATGATTCCTTAGTCCTTTGAGTAGCTTTCTGCTAGAGAACTACTGCATGAAAGGCTTTAGCAGAAAAGCTTTGCATGATCTGCTAGTATTTCCCTGAAAAATGCCTCCTAAAGGATAAAGGAACTTCAGTTATGGGGGGAATTTGGGCTCAGGACATTGCCCAGATGAACTGTTATACACAATTTGCCTACAGTGTTCCCCAACACATGTTAAACTTTACCTATAAATATACAAGTTAAACAATACAAGCAGGTATCTTACCATAAACTTCTGCAAATACCTACCCAAAGAGAAAAAAAGTTAAGGTTGCTTTTAAGCCCCATTTACCACATCTCAGAACAATTTTAGAAACAGGCTGTCTTCTCTCCTTCTCGTACTCCAGCAAGAGAGGAGCCCCTGCTTAGGATTTGTTTCCATTGCACAGGGAGGTCTGCCTGAAGCACGTGGAGACACGCTGGCTGCACTATCCCAGGAAACTAAACACTGCCAGGGATGCTGCCAGGCCCAACCATTGATACTATTGTACTGGAAGAATGGTCGGTGGCATGCTGGGGCCCATGCCGTCCCAGGCAATCCCATCCCGACACGGGTGCAGCAGTCCACAGGGACCAGGAGCCACCCCCAATGCTATGTGCATGCAGCCACCCTCTCTGGGAGGGAGCAGGAAGGATGTGGTCAAACGGCAGCAATTGGCCCCCAGGCTAAAAAACAGACCTGGCTCACAGTAATTGTAATAAACACAGCAGTTAGGGCCAGCTTTAACTAGATTGCTTGAGCAATGCAGGTAGTCTGGGCTCCAGCACAGGCTGGGCACCTGAGCAAATCCTCATGGACCCCAACAGAACTGCACTGCTCAGGGGGATATCTACACTGACAAATTTTTACTCTGGTTCTTGTCTAAACTAAGGTCTCACCCCTTGCCCACCAGTTAAGTCACTATAACACACGTACCATGGGATGCAGGAATGGCAGGTCCAGTGCTGGATGCCAATGCAGAGCAGAATGGCCACCCATGTCCCTGAAACACATTAATTCATACAAACCTTAACCATCTTAAATCAAAGAAAGGGAATGAATGCTGAAAACTGAGTTCCATGCAATGGCCCAATCCTGCAGGGACTTGCAGGTCCAGCGATGACCAAAGGCATTCAACATCACACAGGATCGGCCAGCTGTAGCCCAAAACTCAACTGCTTCCCCAGGCGTGCAGCTGCTCAGCGCATTTCCCTGGTACTCAGATGACTTCCAAGGGCACTCGCTTCAACAACAGTGCAATCTCCTCTGTTACTAATACCAAAGAAACAACCACTTATTGCCTGAGCAGTCATACGGCAACTAGGAAATCGTGTTTCATATTTCAAAGGTAACTTAGAAATTACAATATAGAGCGCTTGACATCTTAAGAGATCTATACATCATGTTGACACATATAAACAAAAAATGAGACCATACTGCATAATGTCAAGCAGCTTTTTAGCTTGTTTTAAAAGAGGCAACCTTTACAATGTAAAGACACACTTTATTTAGGTCTGAATGGGTCATTTTTATTTCTGTTTTTTTTTTTCCTGACAGCAGAAGTTCTTTTTTTTCTTCACCAAAAAAAGTTTTCTCTCAAGCAGCTCCTAAACACTTATGCTTAAAACTTTATGTCTATAGAAAAATATAATCAATTCTTAAGTTTTTGTAGCTTTTATTAGCTTTTAATAGAACTACAGAAATTTTCCAGCAGCTACTTTAGTTTCCAAAAAACAGGAGTGCGCAGGGCTCTCAGTAGTCCTCCTTATCAAGAGACTTGCAACGGCAGTGCAGGGAGAGGCACGTACATTATTTTTGTGATTAAGAACTAGCAGGTTTACTCTCTCCTTATTTCAACCATCCTATTAGTGCAGCTAAGCCATCTGCATATCATTTCCTTTCACTATGGTTCACATGAGCTAAATAATGCATATGTTAAAAACTGGGCTTTCAGCAGCTTTTAATAGCAAGGAAAAAATAAACTCCTGCAGTATTACAGATACACAACCTCTGTCTTGGCTTCATTACCTAATGTTACTTAAAGAAAATCAGTGGCTTTGCACTGAAAAAAACTGTGCAAAGGAATAATGCATTGAGCTCATTTTATCCATATGTGCAGTAAAAGTTTAGTTAATGGTCTTTTAGTTAAAATACTAGGACTCCATCTCACTGCATGTTAACAGGGTAACAAAGACATTCATTTCAAACATGTCTCAGTCCCTGATTTCTAATAGAGGCAACACATTGCATCCATTCCTCTGACCTTTCTACCTGCTCTGTTCAGGCTGGGAGCCAGGAATGGCTTTTTGTGCATATGGCACTTGCTGTATACAGCACTTCATGCATACAGCATTTAGGGCATACATCACTTGCATCCACCACCCATCTCACAACTATGTATAACTAACTTCGAGGCAGAGGTAGCACAACTTGAACAGTATCGCTGAGCCAAAGCAACCACTGCTTCTTGTAATGCCTTCTCCTGTCCCCTTCTGGCATGCACATGTATATAAACAGATGCATTTATTAGATGCCTGTGTCTTTATTCTATGGATACCATATACCCTGTTTCTTTTTAAGAGATTGTTCTGTCATTGTTCCACCCATTTGTTGTTGTCTGTAAAGAGGCTGCACTTCGGAAACTTTTATTCCAGTGGATTGCCTGTACTGAAAAAAAAGTTAAGATTACTTTTAAGTGACTACGGATGTATAATACTGTTTCAAATTTGTAACGGGAGATTACTTTTGGGGAGTATTTTACTGTACTGTGCTTATGAGAAATCTCCTTTGTGCAAATTAGTCTTTCCCCAAATGGCACAGTTACGAAAATATGTAGCCTGAAATTTAAAAAAAAAATCTAATAAAGTAATTAATTCAGACATTACTTCTGAGTCACAAATATGTTGCTCCTGTAGAGAGGGGGACACGTTCCCAAGGAAGACTGTCCCCTTCATCACAAATGCTTCATTTAGTGGAAGATAGTTCTGAAATTTCCCCTCAGCAGGCCGATGACTGCGGCGATGGAAAAGCCATGCTGCCCAATGGGCTTTGTGAGGAGGTTCCTGTTCATCTCTCCGTCTTGCTATCCGATGGAAATTTAGAAGATGCCTCCTGCAGAAATATTTGTCCTGGCAGCCCATCCGGATGACATTAGCAGACCCCTCCAAATTTCCAATAAACACCTCTTACAAACCTTCGCCACTCTGACTCTGGAGGGCACAGGGATCACACCTCACTCCCATTACACCCAGTGAGGTGACCCTGACTCCCTCTACAGACCTACAGCCCCTGGCCTGAGATCTCCTCCAGAACTGGGTGCTTGGAGGATTCTACATGTTTCACACTGATGAAGAAGAGCAAACAAGTGTTCTTGGCACACACACGCCTGGCTCTGGAGTCCGCGCCTGAGGTCCTCATCCTAGCCAAGGGGGGCAGAGAGGGTGCAACGGGTGCAGCAAGGGCTGTGCAGAAAGCCCAGGACAGGCAGTGGGAGCTGGTCCCACCTGCCTCCTGCATCCTCTCACTGTGGGGCCTGGGCTGGCTGGGACATTCACAGGGGAATGCGGCAGAGGGGAGAAGAAGGGAAAAGGAAAGGGAAAGAGAAAGGGAAAGGGAAAGGGAAAGGGAAAGGGAAAGGGAAAGGGAAAGGGAAAGGGAAAGGGGAGAGGGAAAAGCGTATAGAGCAGA
>VZTQ01010664.1:25308-36540 GCA_013400755.1 Pelecanoides urinatrix | reverse complement strand
TCCCAGCCAAAACCAAGACACTGGGGACCTGTAAGTGGTACAACACTACAAATAACTAAGATGTATTCTAAATACTATCCTTTTTTCTTGACATGCAGAGATCCGGAAGATTACAGTTTTCACTGGAGATATGTATGGGCAAGATATTTAATCTTGTAGGTGACAATCTTTCTAATACCATGTCCAAAAGGGTCACTTGCTGCTTATTGTGAGGAGGCTCACTGGCACAGGCTTGGCCTGTCCTAGCTCGTGGTATATGAGACCATGTCCAGAGACTTTTCAAAGGGTAGCATGCAGCAGCAATCACTACAAATAAGTGATTTTGAAAAGGCTGTATGAGATCACTCCCTCTAAGTTCTTCCAACATTACCCAGCAAACTTTACGCTCTCAGACACTCTGATGTTACAGTTCAGCACACAAAGCTCATCCCCTCTGTTCAGTGCTATGAAAACATTATTCTGAAGAGCTGCAACACAGCCACTTTCTTATTTCATGCCTTTTGAATAGGACACACACAAGATAATACTGTTTTAGGGATAGAAGGACATTATATAGGTTTCAGTGGAGACTCAGTACCAAGTGTTGTATATTGTGGATGATGCCAGTCTATGCCACCGGGTCTTAGGACCAGAGAATAGTTCCAGACTTGTTGCTTTTAGGATAATATGTATAGTCTACAAGGTTTGTGAATGCAACAGTGTTAAAAGATTTAATAGCACATGTAAGAATTAATATTTTATTATCTTAAATAAAATATTATAAATCATAAAAAACTTAAAGTATTCACTTTTGGCATTTTGAATGATTGGCTGGTACTCTCACATACTAGACCTGCTCATGGAGCTGTGAAGGGAATGTGAGGAATGAAACAGAGGAAAAGGTTTTAAATAAGAGAAGCATTAACCTCAGACAATCTTCTAATAATGCATTTGCCCTGAATGAAAGATGGAAGCCAAGTCTATTATATCTGGGAGGAGAAACAGAAGAAGATCATGAGAACTTGAAGGAGCTATCTGAGAAAAGTTTTTTTCCATGAAATTTGAATCCCTCGCTCCATATACTAATATGTCTATAATATTTATAGCATATTTAATTTAAAAGGATAAAGAAGGAATGGGTGAAACCGGTGAACAAAATGTGCACTGCTAACATGGAAGCGTGTTGCTGTAAGACAAGTGGCAGACAGCTGAAAATACCTACTTTTCAGAGATGTGCTTACAGACCCTACAGATTGGGAAGCAATTACTGGAAGTTTGCAGAAGGTCAGCACTAGCAGTCAATTTTTTTGAAAAGTCATCTCTGGCAGATAGCCACCACCTTCCCATTAGAAATGAACAAGTGAAGTGATGCCATACAGGCCACAGATCATGGTATCTCCTAAGGCCCCAGGTGACACAACTAGAATACTGTTTCCAGTTTCTGCCCCCAAATAAGTACATTTTAAAAAGACATTCTTACATTCTAAAAGAAGCCCAGATTCACCAAAACTGACTAGGAAAGAGGTTCTTAAATCACTAAATTAATTTGCCCATCTAATTGGTTTATGTAACATAGCTAATTAGCTTACACACTATAATCAGCTCATGTAATGACAACATTCTGCCTTGCAAAACACATTTTTTTCTATTATGCTTCCAACAATTTGGTAGGAGCATAATAGTGAAGACAAATAGTTTCTTAATGCACAGAGTATGATTTTTGGCTGATAGAAACTTTCATAAAATATTTTCTTTTCCTTATATTATCCATATTCATCTCTATGTTTAAGCATAATTAATACAGAGGAAGTAGACTTAAAATATGGTAATATACAATAATTATAAAGGAATGCACAAAGGTATAGAAACTCCTTTATTTTTCTTACACTTAGCATATAAATATACAAGGCTGAGTTGTCTGAGAAAAGTAATTTCATCTCAATAAAGATGTTCCTCTTTATTGTTTCATGCACATTTATAGTCTTGTAAATTTGGGCGTTTGGTTAGTTTTTCCTATTTAAGACAGTGTATATCATGCTAGTAAAAGATAGCAGGTCACGAAATCCCTACTTATTCCATAGACTTCCTACCACTGTCTCTCCTTGCATGACTTAACCTTATTTGAAAGGAAGGGCTTCATTTTTAATTTACTTTTATGCTTGTTGTATTTCAATTGACTTTATCCCTCTAAGAAACCTGCACACCTTCCCCCATACCTACTGGAGGGAGCTCCCATACATATATAAATCTGCTATCAGTTTTATTCTGACACCTGAATCGGGAACTGCTGTTAGCAGATATGGGGTATTATGACTCTTGTGATCTGGCATTCAGACATATGTTCACAGCTGGTGCTGTCCTAAGTAAACACAGGTTTGAAAGCTTTTCTAAAGATGAGTTGGGGATACATTTTCAAACACATCTGTATAATCTTACTAATAGGACTTAGTCAACTAACTTGGTATAATACATCAATGTCTGGAGCTGATCTTCCAACTTGTCAGTTCTATGTTGCTGAACTTCTCATTTCCTGTATGTCCTAAAAACCTGAAGACCTCTCCCATAAACACTTAGGACCCTCCTTTTTTTTTTTTTTTTTTTTCTTCAGTGTTGGAGATGGAACGAGAAGCATTTCATCAGACTCAAGAAAAAGACAGACATGTCTGTTTCTGAGTTACTGTTGAGTTGCACTTAGAAATGTTTTAAAAACTAAAAGCTGATTCTGAAAGCTCATTGTGGGTCTGGCAGCTAGACAGTGTTTTATTTTTAAAAGGCTGTGGAGATATTGCCAATTTCTGGGTAATCACCTGGCATGACAGTGGTAACTCAGGATATGAAAGATCAGCTTCTTTGCCATGCTTGTACTGAGGCATTAGGAATTTCACCATAGCAGGAGAGTTTGCTATTCACCAAACCGCAGAACATTTTACATAGGCACTTTCTTTTAATATGCTTCACTGTATTGTCAAGAGAGTAATAAACTGTGACAAAGGTTTTCATGGTTTTGAATGAAAAATATTTATAGAATCAGAAATGTTGCTTGGTAAGTCAACTATGCAACCTAGTTCAAAATGAAAAGAAATGTCAAACACTTGTATTTAGTCCTAGGAAAGAGCTACATTTTTAATGTAGCACTAAGGAAAAGTATAATTGAAAAATTTAACAGAGAGTGAGCTAGAAAACTACAATTACATGGGAGACACTGTTTATATTCTAGGCATTTTGAATGGTGATTTTTTAGAAAGTTCCCAATATGATAGCTGCTACTAAGGAATTCAGGGAAAAAAATTCTCAAAAAAAAAAAAAAAAAAAGAAAAACAGAATATCCAACAAAACCAGTGAAAATAAAATATCCTGGCAGAAGAGAGAATTGAGGTTGATTATCATGGATGTATCATAGAGGAGAAATACTATTCACTAACTTCATGTAGGATGAAACTACACATATACCAAAGTACAATACATTTTTCCTAACACCCTTTAGCTGTGTGTTATCACTGGATTATTTGTTATCAGCTATAATGACCACCCTCCATCCAGACTTCAAATATTGGCAATGAAATAGGGGCCATTGTTTGTTTTTGCTTTCTTAATTTGGTTAATCACTTGCTGGTGCATCTTTATAGGCAGAATTAAATTCCTATGGAGAAGTTATACAGAAGATGTTGTGTCACACAGTCAGGATCACATAAGAAACCTTAATACAGTATGCTGCTTGTTGTGCTGAATTCTAGCTCCTTCCAAGGCCTCAGTTCACTCGGGTGCCTTGCCACCTCTATTTACTATTTATGGCAGTCTCATTTTCATTATTCTAAGTCAGTTTGAGGTTAAGCACATGCTTAGAAATCTGGCTCAGTTGAGACCCTAGTAACTGACCTGAAATTGCACATTTTAAGTGTTATAAATAAGAAATTTGCAATCAGTATAGCAACATCTGCCAGACTTTTTAATAACAAACTCAGTAGGACACATTCAGGAGTGGATGACGGCAGCAGAGGAATTGCTGAACTTAATTTTTTTTTTCATTTTATTTTGTCAAGCTTAATCCACTGGCTTTGTCACTGGGACAGTAGCGCTCATTTACCAACCACCAGGTTATTATTAGATGTTCTTAGCTCTACACAAATTCTGAACAGAAACTTGTAAATAAACCAGCATTTTCAAGTGTCACAGATGAAAGCACTTATAATTATGCAGAATATCAGGTTCAATGTGATTTTGAAATTTAGATTTCTGCTTGAAACATGCTAAAATATGTATTGCATTATTTGATGAATAATTAAAATCAGGTGAAAGTAATAAAACCATACTAGTGCAGAATTTAACGGGAAAGCTAGTCTTGTCCTTCCCTTCTCCTCTTGCTCCCACTACACACCTTCCACCACCCCTTCACATTGCAGTTGAAAACTTGCTTTTCAAATTATACTGATGTAGCAACAAAAGTCAGAGTATGCATTTAAATGAAGAGGTTTTGATAAGGTGAGACCCAGAGTTCTTGAATTAGGTTTCAGCAACAGATTCATTTTAGACTGAATTGACATTTCATTGCTAAATTAGTCCTTTTTCTGTCATGGTGGAACTGAAAAGGTTAATAAGAACCTGCAATTTACAGTAGAAAGTTACTTGAAATATTGATTTTTTCCTTGTTTAAGGGACCCTCTGCTGCCTAGCAGGGGCTGTGTTTCTAAAGCACATTTGTTGAAGCTGTCTACCTATGGAGCATGTTTACCAAGGCTGTACCAGCATCAATCATACCTACATGTGGAGTGCTCTTAACTCTCTGTAGATGTGTAGTAGCAGCAGGGCCACCTGTCTGCTGCTCACCACCTACAGTCTGCCAGTCCTATTTGTCTCCAAGGGAGCACATTGGTAACTCTACAGAAAGAGAGGTAATTCAGTTGGAAATTACCTCAAAAGTGACAGACCAGCCTTCCTCCTTGACAAATGTTGTTTCAATAATGAGGTAGAGTGGGTTAACCAGGAGTGACTAAGTCAGTGAAAAATATAAGCACGTAATATTCCAAACAAGAAAGAGAGTGTAAGATCTTTTTATGTTCATTTTGAATAGAATCTAAACTGATGCTAACATGAAATATTAAGTTATTGGCTAACTTTACAGGCCATGTTCAAAATATATGGATTGAGTACGAAAGGGGTATCTAACCCTTCTACAGAAATCCAAGCAATATGAGAAAACAAATGTCTTATTTTTAACAGTAATCTCATAATGAATTAGGAGGTAAAGTAAACTTTATAGGATTTGAGAACTGCATTCAGAAGTCCCTATTCTACCAAACTCCTTCAGTTTTAGTCAAACAGTGATATAACTGTAGAAACAAAGTATCATCAAACAGGTCCAGTGTAGAAACACCTGTATTTTAAAGCCTAAATTTTCTCATATTGTAACACATATCAGTTGTAATATTTTGGAACTTGATAATTAGAATTACTTCAAAACAAGAGCAGCAGTTCAGTTTCCTGTTGAAGATATGGCTCAAGAAAGTGTTTACACTATTTTCCCTACAATCATTGGGAAGTAAGTATCTTTTCTGAACAGTTGAGGTTAGTTGGTTTATTTGTTTGTTTTCAATCCTTACTGGATCAGAGCCTAATAAAGTTCTCTTCACCACTTACGATTACCCAGTCAGATGAGTGATCAATGACAGTGATTAGACCAAAGACTGATCTAATCTAGACTACTAGATTAGACTAAACCCAGACCACCACCTGATTTGAAAATAGCTTTTTCATTATTCTTCTATGACAGTCTATGGTGCTCAGGTTTCACTAGGAAAAATCTTTGATGATATTTATTATCTACGTGTATATATATATAGGACAATGAAATGTATCTTTTTCTGGGTTGATGATGCACCTGGCTATTCTATTCCCAGCTTTCAGTGCTGGGGACTGAAAGTTGCAGATGGCTGGGAAAATCAAAGAGATTACATTAAAATCCACAGCCATCCAACTCAGTCTTGTGTACACTTCTTAGTTCATCTTGTGGATAAATGCTTGCACGATCAGGGCCTAAATAATATCTAGCTTTATGTTAAAGCTCTATGTTCATGCAGACTCTCATGAATTTTTCTAACAATTCTGTTCAAAGTGTCACTATTCCACAGATTATAAACTCAGGAACAAGAAGATAAAGTAACATAAACAAGGGATTGGTTCCAGGATAAAATATCTCTGTTGTTTTATGGCTGGTGTATCATTTTAGATATGAAGACAGAGATCTATATTCAAGTATGCCTTTTCCACTTCACTGAGAATCCATTCATAAAACAAAAAACTTAGTCTACAAGTTACAGAGAAAGTATTCCAAAAACCACACATGATGTCACATTTTTGTTGTGATTTTCATTCTATGATTTTAGAACTTTGTACCCTTTTCTTCTTACAGCTCCAGATGCCTTGATTGTAATAAGCCTTTGCAAGTCAACATATCATAGATCGTTTACTCACCCTGGAGCAAATGTAAGATATTAAACATGAGCATTGGGTGAAAAAGATATGAAATGGGAAAGAATGGCAAGAAACTAGTGTTTAATTCCCTTATGATTTTTACAAATGTGTGGGAGACAAGGGAAAGATGGAGAAGTTAAAACTCTGGTTTGGAACTTTGCATTTCTGGCAGTAACAATTTGCAGGAAGGGTAAACAAAAGTTGAGTAATAGCAAGGGTTGAGATATGACAAAATAAGGCACTGTTTAAGACACACAAACACAGAGCACAACCAGTATTTCTTCTTGCTGTCTGTATTTAATATACCTTGAATATCTTTTTTTAATGTTTTTCAACTTTGCAGTTTGCTGTGGAAATATTAATAATGTATATTTATTTTACCAGAAAGTGTATTAAATAGGACGGTGGTGTTCCATTGGCAAGTATTCTGGCATCCCAAATCCATTTCTTTCAGGTCATATTGTAAACTCTTGCCTTGTAGAGGTGATCTATAAATGCATCCCTAGGAAGTTAGAATATACATGCAAGCAAGAAATAGCAGATCTGGCTCTTAGTTTAACCTTATTTTTAAAGAAATGCAAAATAATATAAAGAGAAGGACTCTTAGCACATGAAAAATTGTCAGGAAGGATTTACTAAAAAAAACCCAGTAGTACAATGTCTCAAATTGTCAGGAAGGATTTACTAAAAAAACCCCGGTAGTGCAAAGACCCCCAAAATTTTTTGTTACTATTATTTAATTGTATGCACCTACCTGAAATGCTTCAGTCAGAAACATAGCCACAATAAGCATGCTATATGATCAATGAAAAGATGAGCTTGTCCAGAAGGTAATTGAATTCTTAGGTGGTCTGAAGGTGTTTACTTGCATCCATGGACCACATAGTGATACCACGGCAATTTCAATTCATGTACCACCAATAGCAACCAAAAATCAATAATTTCTCTGGAATCAGAGTTCATCAGATGGTTATGAAGCCGAGCATGACATGACTTGCTCTCCACCTCTAATGTATATTAAATTGTTAGGGCAAAAAGAATTCCCTTGCTGAAAAATAAGGGTCTGAAGAGTGTAACATTGAAAGGCCAAATGTTAAGATTTAGTTCTCTGAGCAGGATTGTGCTTTAAAAGTAACTTAAGAAAAACTTTGCCTTTTTATTTATTTATTCTTTGTAGTTATTTTCCACATCATTGCATCTAATGTTACAGAGAATTGAAGCACAAAAAGTCTCAGTGATGCTGACTGAGACAGTGACTCATTGGTCACTCAGTGATGGCTTTCATTCAGTGGTAGCCTCAGTGGTGAAACAGAAGAACAAAGACCTATATTTGTCACTCTGGGAGGGAGACAGTCAAAGATGTTTCAAGAAGGTACATTTTACTAGATTTCAAGTTGAAGCCTGATTCAGGCTTAAATGCTACCTTTAGGTATAGTCCTAAGCATGGGGGAAATGAGAATGTATAAAGCCCCTTGAGGCATTGCTTTATACCTTTAAGGTCATTCAAAAGAGATTATTTTTCTGCAGCACAGTTCCCTTTTATACTAGAGTGACAGTAAGGACTTTATTCAGCTTATGTTTGCCTAACCCTGGCTGATTTTAGACTGGCAAAGCTTTCTCATCTTAAAGAAACTCTAAGTGCATGGGTTTAGGTGGGATTTAAGTTATCTGGATATAATCTGAATATATAAAAGTATAAAAGAAGGGTTTGTGAACCTTTTCTGCACAAGGTCTGTCTTCAGTAGTGGTGCAAAAGCATGGAGAGGTACTGTAGGACATAATGTGTATTTTCTGGTCTCCCTCATATGATTAGTGTTAAAGTCTTAAAGATTTTCCCATCAAGGTGTCATAGGCAAAAAAAAAAAAAAAAAAAAAAAAAAAGAGTAAATTGTAAATGCTAACAGGTGGCTAATAATTGAATGCATGTGTGCTGGGGGTGAACGTCTGAAACTGAACTTTTGAATTCCTTGACAAAAGTCTGCTACTTCCTAGCTGTGACCAGGACAGGCTGGTGGTAAATTTTGATAAAACTCAGATTAAAAACAAGTAACACATCCTGAATCCTCCAGGTAATACAGAGACATGAGACAGAATCACCAATCTGAAGGCTTATCATGTGTTATACTTCTGCACATAGACTATTAGACTGGGAAGAGTGGGGCTTTCAGGGTCCTGGAAAGAAGAGCTGGTGCCCAAGAGAAGGGTTCGCCAAAAGCAGAATTGGTTTCGGAAAGATGAAGGTGAAGCTCCCAACAAGAGGCAGGCTCCTGGAAGTGGGTAAACCTCCTGGAGAGGGGGGGAGATGAGCAGAGACTAATGCTGAGGCAGGCCAGGGGCCATAACCGCTAATGCCTGAGGCGGGCAATGGTGCGCGATGGCACAGCAGGACCTTCTGCCTAACCGACCCAGAGCAGCAGCCACCTCCCCATGGAAAGTCGAGGGAGCGGGTGCACGAGACAATAAGGTAGGGTAAACACTGTCATCTTCTTGGTTCTTAAATAAACTCCAGTCGGCCAAACAAGGTGCTAGTATTCACAGGTGCATCAATCTTCATCACCTCAGCAGTTGTTACAGTAAGCAGGAATGCATCAGTAAGAAGACAATAAAGTTTATTTGTTTGTTTGTTTTTTCCCTTCAGTGACTCATTTCAGATTCCCTGATATGTGTCTGGAAGAAGCACAGGTCTGTCTTAATCACTGCAGGATGTTATTCTTGCAACTGTCAGGTTCTCAATTAATTATTTTAAAAGATCTGCTACATTACTTCCTAAATAAGAAAAAGAAGTAGTGTTTTAGCTATTAAAAAGTACATCTCAGGCTTGATTTACTGCTTTATTATTCTTTAGGATGTTTCCTTTCTGGCAGTCCAACAGTCCATAATATCTGTCATCCTTCTGCCCCCCGCTCCAATACATACACACCTGCACACAAACAGATTTTTTTCTGTGACTTGATTCTTATGATTTTCCTAATTCATCCTCCTCCACAAAATTAACCACTCTTAATATTAATACCTTCACTAAAGTATTTCAGGATACTAATACCTTCACTAAAATATTTCAGAATAAGGAATGAAATCTGTATGTCACCCTTCCAGTCTCCTTTTTCTCCAAACCCATTTTCTGTACTCAGTTACATTAGGACAGGGAGGGGGTATAATATTTAATATTTTTTTTGTAAACCAGCTAGCTGCTGTGGTAGATCTGGACCTGTCTGTGTGAAATACTCTCTGAGTCTCAGTTCCCTCTTTTCCTGGCAGAGACAACTTCTCAGAAGTCCCAAGCTTTGTAAATCAGTGTGTTGTTAATATCTCTTCTGTAAACTATTAAGCGAATCTGGCAGTTGGTAGTGATTATTAACCTTGCACTGAACCAGCAATTAATCTGTTCAGGCTGCAGAGTCAGAAGAAAGAGAGAGAGAAAGAACAATAGAGCACAAACTTGCCTGCACTGGCTCAGTGATTCTGTTGAATCTGAGTACCCTGATCTGATATTGTTTAAACTCATTAGTATTCTCTATCTAATCTGCAGATTTAATTCATTACATACATCATTTCCCCATAGCCTATACACCCATTTGTAATTTGCATGACATGTTTTTCATCTGCATGCTTTAGCCTTGGCAGAGAAAACATGAGGTTAGGAAACAAAACATTTGATAAATACATATTTAGTGGTCTGTGAAGTAATAACAGAAAAAATCCTAAGCCTTTTTCTGCACTGCCACATTCTGCTGCATCATGCTGACTGGTGAGTGAAGCAAAACTTGGCTCCATATACCTGTACAATTATCTTATTGCTGTTGACATTTCATTGGACTTTAAGAAAGATGCATTATTACTTTATTGTCATGCCAGAAATGAGTAAACACAACTGCATTTTCCAGCATTATTGGGCTTACCTTGGGTGGGAAGACTAGTTCTAAGGTAAGTAATTTATGACTGCATCTTCACCTAGTCTGATGCATTTGTAGCTGTAGGATGAGTCAGAGATCTCGGCACCTAATGTCAAGGGTGCAAACTAATTCAGCGTGTAGGCTGGCTGCATGGAGCCAGCAAGCAAAGTGCAGAGCTGTCTCCCACTATCACCAGCACCAGTTGCTCACAGAAGAGCAAAAGGGAAGGACAAGCATATAAAGAAAAATAATTTTCCTGATTACTGTTATCCAGCAGTCTGTAGCTCTTGGCTTTCCTGATCCAAAGGATCAAGTTTTCTTCCACAAGCTTGCCCAGCCCTTTTCTGAAACTACACAAATATTTAGCATCTACTGTATCCTGTGGCTAGTTGTGAAACTTCTACCTACACATTATGTGAATATTTTTTGTTGTTGTTTCTTTGTTTCAAAAATAGCACTTGCTAGTTTCATTATGGCCTCCGGGTCTTTTTGTAAGACAGAAAGAAAAATTATTCCCTCTTCTCTGACTCTATGCCAGTTACAATATTTGTACAGCTCCATCATACAATCCCTCAGTCATTTCTTTTCCTAGCTGAGAAGACTTGGTCTATTCAATCTTTGCTTGTTCAGAGGCTGTTGCATACCTTTTATCTTTCTTGTTGCTGTCTCTGAGCTTTTTCCCATTCTGCTATAGAATCATAGAATCATAGAATCATTAAGGTTGGAAAAGACCTCTAAGGTCATCGAGTCCAACCGTCAACCCAACACCCCCATGCCCACTAAACCATGTCCCTAAGCACCTCATCTACACGTCTTTTAAATATCTCCAGGGATGGTGATTCCACCACTTCCCTGGGCAGCCTGTTCCAAGGCCTGACCACTCTTTCAGTAA
>VZTQ01010664.1:0-25093 GCA_013400755.1 Pelecanoides urinatrix | reverse complement strand
GAGTGTACCTGTCTAGGCCGTGAGCCGCCAGTTTCTCCAGGAGAATGCCATGGGAGACTGTGTCAAAGGCTTTACTGAAGTCCAGGTAGACCACGTCCACAGCCTTTCCCTCATCAACTAGGCGGGTCACCTGATCATAGAAGGAGATCAGGTTGGTCAAGCAATATTCTGTTTGAGATGAAGGGACCAGAACTGCATATAACATTCAAGATGCTGACATACACTGAAATTATACAGTGGATGAATGTGTAATTACATCCTTTCCTCTCCACTTACTGCAAGTTTTTCTATCATCCTCAGACACCTCTATGCAACTTGCCTTGCTCTGTGAAAATAAACACCTTCTGTGGGTAATGATTTAGATACTCTGTGAGACTGCTGAAGCCATTAGGTACCCCTAGGTCTCACCTTACTTTATAGGTAGTATATCTTCATAATATGCCACCATGACTATATGTGTAATTGTATTCTGTACACCTTGTGATGGCATTTTGCCTTTTTGCAAGTGTGACACAACTTGCAGAATTCTTTTTAGCTGAGAGAAGAAACATTTGCATTCTTTGATCATCTCATTTCTTCTGATGTCCCCTTGTTTGTTGATATACATTATCACAAAATCTTTTGCCTGATTGGTCTCGACATTTCAGGAGAGATAAAGAAGGAACCATCTTTACTTCTAGACTGCTGAGTCCTTTTTTTTTTTTTTTTTTTTTCCTAATGAGCTATATTCTGCAGTTTTTGCAATGAACTTTTTTGTTTCTAAGCCTTGGAGAATTCCATCTGTAGTGAAGTCTTCCATATTACAGGTCTAGTGAGAAATCTTCAAAGCTGGTCATTACCCGAAGGATTTACTGATCGTAGTTTCTCATATCAAAATTGTATTAAAAATATTTAGAAAACAGATAACTGAGAAAGTAGCTCAATACTCTCAGTTCATTAAAAAACCCAGATTATTTCAAAATAACTTCTTATGGTTAACTGGCATATGGGCTCTGATTTAAGAGTAGGAAAGTAGTAGTCTTTGGTGTGAAAGAATATTTGTAGGGAACAGTACTGTTTGTTATTTGTCCCATTTCTATACAACAACAACAAAAAAAAACCCAAACCCACAGCCCCTCTCTTCTAGTACTAATGACAAGGTGAAATCCCTCTTGCAGGGCTTTCTTTTGCCCATGTTACTTAAGATCTGAAGTGGTATCAAGAGATGTGGCAACATTGCAGATATTTGTGCCAAACATTTCAGATAGCAGAAGCCCATATTGAATTTTAGTGATTGCTATAGATGTGTCCCTGAACCAGCAAAAACTGACACAGACATACATGCAAAAGTATATGTATACATTTACAAACAACTCTCCCACTGTCAGTTATAACCCTGAAGTTAATACTTGCTTCTGGGTTCACACATGGTTGAGTTGGTGACTTTCTAGTTATAAAAGGTGCTCCTCAGTCTTCTTTGGCCATTGGGATGCCTGCTCCCTGTTCACTCTTCTCAGTACTTGCATGAGCCACAGGATCCCAGCTCCTCACATGCCACACATAGGGTTAGTCTCCAGAGCCAACCCTGTAGCTTCCTGTAAGCTTCCCTCACTCTATAGATGCTACCTGAAAAAGTAATTCCTCAAAAGATCTTAAGACATAACTGGGAAGACATAGATAAAATTAATATCATTCATAACATCAGTGGATAAGGGCAATGGAAACATGGCAGAATCACACATCAATGCAAGGGCTGGCTTACACAGTAAGTACATCTGTTACTTTCAGCTTCATATATGAGGTTTTACACATTAACATCTAGATGTGCATGCATACACATACATGAGCCCATACACACACACATCCCCAGTCCCAAGGGATAGGCTTCGTTACTTCTCTCCTGTATTGCTGTCTACTATTTGGCTTATCAGGTTATTCACAGATTGGGCAGAGACGTCTCCATGGGGCTCTGCAGAGGTCAGGTGTGTGGCAGGAGCCTATGATTCTGGATGCTTTTTCCCTATTCTTATGAAGTGGTCCAAACACCCACAGATGCTGCTTCTGGTCTTCCCCACAGGGAAGATGCTATCCTTGGTCCTTCTTGTTTGCTCCATCCAGACAGGATTACTAGATTAATGGACAGGCTTTGTTCTCCTAGACTAATCTAAACGATCAGATGATATTACAGAATTCAGTCGCCCTGTGTTGGTGAACAGGCTGTCCTTCCAGGAGGACATGCAGATTCTTCCACAGTGCCTTTTCAGATGTCCACTACCTAAGCCATTTAGTTTCTCTGTCTTACTTCTCTAAACGGTAAAATTGAATAATAATACCCATCCACGCAAGTGTAGGTCCATACTGAACCTTTCAGAACTATTTCTCCTCAGCTGAACATGTCATGGTGAAGCACTGGGACTGTAAGAGTACAAACACCTGTGAAACTAGGTTTCATTTATTTTTTGCTTCTCATTGAACAACTTGATAAATGGTCTCTTTCATTTCCAGGATAACTTTACTGTTTTCTATAATATTCTTTGCATCTGATGAGGATCTGTGCACAATGATCTATGCACCAGACTGCAGTTCCTATTATCTGTTATATTAGAAAAGGAAAGTTGTACATTGTTTCCCTACTGTCTCAGGACCCTGCTTTTACAGGTGTAGGTTGCCATAAGCAAACAAAACCTGATTCTCTACTAGAAATTAACTTCCAAAAGACTTCTTGGTTCTTCTTTCAGAGTCTTTATTAGGAAACATCCTATCTTCATTACTGATACCTCAGATCACAGCACAAGAGAAATACATTTATGACATTTGAATAGTAGATGCAGAAAGATCTTGGTGTAGAAAGAGTTTTCAGGGAAGACTAGAATAATTCAAAGTCTGCCCACATTTCCATACATCCTCTCTGACAAATCTTTTCCACCATAATTAGAATGACATTCACAATAGCAACTACCATTTCCCCTACAAACATAAACAAACAAACCTTCTTTAATTAGTTTCTCACGATGACTGAAGGAGCAGAGCTAAAGATTCCACTAGGAGCCTTGCTATGCTAATCTAATTAACCTGGGAAACTCTTAGATATTATGGAACTGGAATCAATAAAAACTGTGAAAAGCTAGATTTACATTTCAGCCACAAAAAGGATTATGCAGACTTTTCACTATTCTTTTGCTTATGATTTTCATGAGCAATAAACAGAACACAATTTTTATCTAAAGGGTCACATGTAAATAAGCATACAATGGCCTGAATGTTTGTTGTTATGAAAAAATTAGTAGAATTAGTTTATGAGTTTTAATGTAATCCATAAACAATTTACACACTGTGTTGTTGTTTCAGTGAAAAGAAAATATATTCAACCTCTTAAAATAATTGTGGAACTTTTAACAATTAACATTTCTTCAATATCTAATTTCCACTCCTACCAGTTAAATAAGTTTTGATGGAACTTAGTCATAAGTCCACTCGCAGCAGCTGTCAAAGTAGCTGGAGCTCATCTTTGTGGCTTTTGTATCATGGCTCTTAGTAGGAAAAGAAAACACTACTCTTAAAACAGGGACAGAATTTGCAGAAAGTGGCTCAGTTGTTTTCAAGGACACTCAACCTCTCAAGCTGTGTTCCCTACAGGTCGCAAAGTCCAAGAAATTTCCCTGAACTTTTTCATCCATAGTAAAATGTGCATTTAGTTTATAAACTCCTACAGAACAAAATGAGGTAAATCTGTATGAAGTAATATTTACTTATACACATGCAAGTGCTTTTAGACTACAGTGATGATGAAAAAAAAAAATCAGCACTGAAAAAGCAGCATGGCAGTGTCATTGCTGAAAAGGTTTTGCTACAGTGAAATTTTATGCTGATGTGCCCTTCATCATCACTTCAACCACTCCAAATTGCTTGTCTGGACAGCAAATATAGCTCACTGAAGCTTCTGTCCTCCTCTTACCTATTATTTTGCTATGCTAAGCTTCTAGGCAGCTTAATTGTTTCTTCACACTATGTAAACCATTTAACTTCTCTGGCATCCTACAGAAATTAAGCTCATCATGGACCCAGTGGCCCAGATGACACCACTTTCCCACAAGGTACAGCAGGGAACCGTATTAGTGGTAAGGCTCAAAGAAAATAATAGATTATCTGTGACACATGGCTGTAAAGGGAATGGAAGAAGGTGATTTGTCAGATTTTACTTGTAGTGGTCAAGTAATAGGGTTACAAATACTGATTCAGAGTCTATTGTCAGTAAAAGTGGTAAGGGTTGTTCTCTTTCATTACGGTGCAAAAAAACTCCCCAACATTCTGGCACCCCAAGACCTCTGAAATCCTTATCCTTTGCCCTAAATTGGAATGAAATTAGTTAAACAGTAGAATAAATGTAAAAGAGTACATCAGAAAGGGAGAGAACTCCAGCCATTTGTATTCAGTAGGATTTGTTGGTCAAATAATGATCAAATTGAGTGAAAGTGGTAGAATTTTGCCCAGCATTTGTTTGCAACCTAGTCTTTTTGGGCTAGCAACTGGTGTTGAATCTGAGTATTCCAAAATATGATTCAGAACACAATTTCCCCTAAATGTACTTGCCAGAGGTAAATGTAATAATTTATGGAGTGTGCAGAAAATGTTTTCTTCAGCTATTTGTTATTCAGAAAAGGTTTTCCTTTACTCTTACTCTTAGGCTTTTATGCTGGCAGTCTTATTAAGTTCAACTCCTATCAAAATATTACGTCTGGGATCAAAAGGGTAGTGTAGTCCTTCCCAAGGCTATTACACATTTTGGTGATCAGCTGCTAGAGAGCACTTAAGAGAGATCCAGAGCAGTACACCAGCCCCTGGAGAATGAAACAACATCTAGCTTTTGACAGCTTCCTGTAGTCATGAACTGGGAGATTTATGAGGTTAGATTTGATCTCTAGTCCTGTCTAAAGCCAGGTATGCTGTATGCTGCATTACTAAACAGGCTACTAGGCAAAGCTAATATAGCTTCTGAAAGGTGAACTTGAAAGGCTACTTTTAAATCTCTGGCTAGCTAGCTAAATCTATTTTAATGCCAGCTGTGAGAGTTAGGGAAATGTAATCTTAGGTGCATTTGATTAAAGCAAACAGCTAAAACAACAGCCTGTCTACTTTCTGATTTTGTTTCTTCAGCAGCAATGGAAGAACAAGCCTAGAAAGGATAAGTTTTCATCTATGTTGTTTAAAATTGCTAATATTCTCCTGTGCTGAAAGTAGTCAGGACCCTCTCTTCACCATATTCTGTAAGCCCTGGATCAATATGGTCCAACTCTGCATCTTAAGCTTGCTAGGAACTCCTAAAACTTTTATATTGTTTTTATGTTACATTACATTCATTTAGACAATGATAAATTAAGACAGAAGACTAGTAGCCTCCTCATAAAGACTAAGTTTTGAAAGACCAATTGAGACCTTACACTTTAGTATATTATGTGATGAAGGTAAAGAATAAAATGCATGTAAGTATTTGAGCTGCATCAAAATCAGCCTCAGTATTTTACAAATATGATAAAATTGCTAATGTAGCTGTGAGAAGTTCCATGTATTTGATTGGAGCATTACTTTGAATTGACCTGTAATTATTTCTAGTGCCCTAGAATTCAGTATCTGGTACCTGCAATCCTAGATCTCAGAGTCTGTGAATAAAGCTTATGTCAGTCAAATTGCTGAATGACTTCATGGAAAAGGGGTCTGGAGAACCCCTCTGCTTCTTTAAGGGAAACCAATTTTTTCTGTTCTTTGCAAATGGAAGACGAAGCAACTCCAGGAATAAAAGTGAAAAGTGTGTTTCCCCCCAAACCCCAAAAGATAGATCCTGTAGGATCTATCCAAAAGGGGGATCTATGAGGGATATGCTTATACAGCAGAGAGAGTGAGGCACAAGTCATAGTTGTTTATAGCCCTTAACTGGGTGTATGTTGCTATCAACCTTCATTCTTACCGAGTAAAACCTTATTTCATGTACTAACCCCACTAAAAACAATGGACATGTTAATCTGACTCTCATCAATACTAAGCAGATTTTCTTTAAATTTTACAAGACTTTAATTCATCTTTCTGTAAGTACAGACAAGTTGTTCAGACTTTCCCTTAGTATTTTCTTTCCCCTCCCCATTTCTAAATTATGCTGAAATGCTAAAAGGCTTTCTCACCACACTGTTTTATTTACCTGCCTTTAATTGATATCATTTCACAGGAGATATTATCAACTATGAAGATGATAAATGGCTGGGTGTCTTTGCAGAAGCTGCTTCAGCAAGCTGTCGGACATGAGATTTATTCACATGCCTTAAGGTCAGGATTATTTTTACCATCAAAAAGCAAAACAAAACAGGAGAGTGAGACTTACTCTACTTAGAAATAGTGCAGCTTGTCAAGTATGGTAGTGTGTTGTTACTTGGTAATTAGCTCAAGACAAGCTTGTAGCTGCTTCAAAGTACATTTTAAATCAGACCACACTGAGGAGTCTTTGGGGATGCATCAGTAACAATTCAGTGGAAGAATAGGATGCTGTGAATGCTTGTTATTTCCTTTCCTTATGCATGAGTTATATGGAAGCAGTAAGCACATATTTCTTCTTTTCCCCTCCCTTTGATGCAGATAGAAATACAAGTCAGCCAAAACACACAGTGATCTAACAAAGGTGCAGCAAAAATCTCTGCAGACTTTAATCCAATTTCTAGGTAACCAGAGATGATGACAATAAAAATAACTAATGAGAAAATCCTGACTGTGTATATTTCTAAACTGGCACAATTTGGAACTTCGAACAAGAACAAATACAGGAAAAAGAATTTAAGACTTAAATTAAAAGTCTTTGGGATTTTGGTAACAAGTTTGTAAAGTGCCTCATGTGCTGGGTTCCTGGTCCATAAATGAGACCGTAGATAACACAAAAAAGCATAACTGTTAGTAAAGTCTTGTTATCATTGACAAATCAAGAAAATATTGTGTTCATATAAAATAAAAGAAATAAATTATTTTCAGTAATTTAAACATTCAATATCTTTAAATACAAAGTTTATACTCTATCATCAGCATTCACTTCATATCAAAGAATTATAAAAAATATTTTTGAAGCTCTATTATTCATCAACAGTTAAGGGGAAAAAGATGTATATTCTTACATGCTTTCTTTTTGTCTTATTATCACCTTGAGGTAATTTATTATGTCCTATCTAAATGGCAGTTTCATCAAATACTACAAACTTCCTGGTATTTTTGTGTCATTAATAAGAAGTTGTAGTTTGAGTTCTGGGAGCTTACACTGACAATTGACTGATACAAGTTTTAATTGGAGGTTAGATTCCCTGAAGGATTTATGCCTCTCTGCAGTAGTCATAGAATCACAGAACCACAGAATGGTTGAGGTTGGAAGGGACCTCTGGAGGTCATCTTGTCCAACCCCTCTTTTCAAGCAGTGTCACCCAGAGCTTGTCCTGAACCATGTCCAGCTGGCTTTTGAATGTCTCCAAGGTGGGAGACTCCACAACCTCCCTGGACAACCTGTGCCAGTGCTGAGTTACTCTCACAGTAAAAAAGTGTTTCCTGATATTCAAAGGGAATCTTCTGTGTTTCAGGTTGTGCCCGTTGCCTCTGGTCCTGTCACTGGGCACCACTGGAAAGAGCCTGTCTCTGTCTTCTTTACGCCCTCCATTCAGCTATTTATATACATTTATGAGATCCCTCTGAGCCTTCTTTTTCTAGGCTGGACAGCCCCAGCACTCTCTGCCTTTCCTCATAGGACAGATGCTCCAGTCCCTTCATCATCTTTGTGGCCTTTTGCTGGAATCTTTCCAGTATGTCCATGTCTCTCTTGTACTGGGGAGCCGTCCTGGTTTTGACTGGGGTGGAGTTAATTTTCTTCCTAGTAGTTGGTATAGTGCTATGTTTTGGATTTAGTATGAGACAACTGTTGATAACACACTAATGTTGTAGTTGTGGCTAAGTAGTTCTTACATACTCAAGGACTTTGCAGCTTCCCATGCTCTGCCAGGTGCACAAGAAGCTGGGAGGGAGCATAGCCAGGACAGCAGACCCAAATAGGCCAACGGGGCATTCCATACCACGTGATGTTATTGTCAGTATATAATCAGGGGAGAGTTGGCTGGGAAGCAGCAATCGCTGCTTGGGGCCTGGTTGGGCATCGGTCAGTGGGTGGTGAGCAATTGCACTGTGCATCACTCATTTTGTATATTCTATCATTATTATTGTTATTATTATATCTTCCTTTTCTGTTCTATTAAACTGTCTTTATCTCAATACATGAATTTTACTTTTTTTCCCCAATTCTCTCCCCCATCCCACTGGGGCAGGAGGAGAGTGAGCGAGTGGCTGGGTGGTGTTTGGTTGCCTGCCAGGTTAAACCACAACAAGTGTCCAGAACTGGATGCAGCGCTCTGGATATGGCCTCACCAGTGCTGAGTAGAGGGGAAAAATCACCTTCCTTGACCTACTGGCAACACTCCTCCTAATGCAGCCCAGGATACCATTTGCCTTATTTTCCATAATTGATCATTGGTGGCTCACGTTCAACTTGGTATCCACCAGGACCCCCAGATCCTTTTCTACAAAACTGCTTTCCAGCTGGGTGACCCCCAGCATATACTGGTGCGTGGGCTTGTTCCTCCCCAGATGTATGACTTTGTACTTTCCCTTGTTGAACTTCATGAGGTTCCAGTTAGCCCATTTCGCCAGCCTGTTGTTGTCTCATTCAGCCACTGTCCCCAGTTTTGTAACATAAGCAAACTTTCTGGAAGGCCTTATGCGCTTGTTCTTGCTAATCAGGTGGGCTATAGCAGACTCCCAATACAATGTCACCCATACCTGTCTGCTGGTATGTCACCCATATCAGTGATGAGGCCTGTCCTGGTTTCAGCTGGGATAGAGTTAAATTTCTTCCTAGTGCTGTGTTTTGGATTTAGTATGAGAAGAATGTTGTCAGCACACTGATGTTTTCAGTTGTTGCTAAGTACCCTGCTAGTCAAGGACAGCTCTCATGCTCTGCCAGGTGCACAAGATGGAAGAGAACATAATCAGGACAGCTGACCCAGCTGGCCATTGGGGTATTCCATACCATGTGACATCATGCGCAGTATATGAATGATAGGCATGTTCCAGGAAGTACTGATCGCTACTTGGTTATCGGTCAGTGCGGGTGGAGAGCAATTGCATTGTACATCACTCATTTTGCATATTCTATCATTACCATTATTATTTACCCTTTTCTGTTCTATTAAACTGTCTTTAACTCAACCCACAAGTTTTTCTCACTCTTACCCTTCTGATTCTCTCCCTGTCCCACTGCGGGGGGGAGGGAGGGAGCGAGTGGCTGCGTGGTATTTGGCTGCTTGCCAGGTTAAACCATGACAAGGCCTGTGTTCCTTTTGTTTTCTGAACTAGCATTTTTTTGCTAGTCCAAATCCATTTTTCCATACTTTGTTTTATTTTTCTCTGAAATTTTAGGTAGGTTCTTGTTGAATTCTAAGGGATTCAGCTCACATTTCAAGATGTGTGACAGAACTCTATGATAAATGTATTCCATGTAATATAAAATTTTCCTCTCTAAATATCACAATAAAAATATAGTGTGATACTTGTTATCATATTTAATATTATCAAATCCAACCACTAAGATGATAAATAATATTTGTTGGTTTTGCTCATCACAGATTTTGCTCTCTTGAAGTGTAACCACTTGGGAACAGTAAAGAAATGTATACCCATTATACAGTTTTTCTTTTTCTAAGACATGTACCATAACTACATTCTGTAGAGTCAAGGCATGATATACTGGGGACTTGGTATGTTTTCACTATAAGGCAAGCGATAAGCGACATTTTCTTTATGGTTATGGCAAAAGCCATTATGATATTCATTGGGACTGCATTAAACGATGCTTTCTTTATGTCTGAATTCATGCCAGAGTTAGATATACAAGGGTAAATTAAGTGTATTTATGCCAAGAATAACTCCTCTGGGAATTCATACAAACAAGGGTACTTTGTATTTTTAATAGTACTTTAGAAGTGTATACATTCATGTTTGGTTGTGGAATACCCAACAGCGTTCAGCAAGTGCTTGGATATGGTATTTTCATAAATTTTATACAAAAATAAAGGCAGGAAATAAATCTTTTTATGTCTACTCATTTATAAAACAGTGTGAATATGTTATCTTTAAAAATAATCACACTGGTTTTATACAGGAGGAGGGAGATGCTACAAAGCTTGAAACGGGAAAGCACTTTATCAGAAGTGACGTTACATTATCAGCAACTGTTGACTTAAATTCTACCATTGAGCTAATCTATGATGCAAGAGTATCAGAGTATAACTGATAGATAATAGATAAAAGATACATAGTGTCAGAGTAAGAGAAGTGACACAAAACTGGCTATATCAAGAATTACATTTACAAAAAGGAAACAAAAGATGAAAACCCATGTTATTAAAAACTGGAATAAATAGAGTATAGACTCCCAAAGAACATAAAAAAAATGTTCTTTTGACTGATTACAATGCAAAGTAGGGAAAAACCCCCGAGGTAGAAACAAAGATTAGAAATCTGCTATACAAAAAAATGGTAGTGGAATCAGTAACATCCTTTTAAAAATCTTACAATATGTAACTAAATTAAACTAATAATGCACAAATACACTCTAGAATTTTTGAGCAATACTAAATATGGAAAGGGATCCCGGGTGTTTGGAGCAGACATGAGACTTTGGGATATTGTTTTGTGAAGAACATGGAAGAAGATGATATGAAGAGAAACACTCTCACAAATACAGTAAAGGCAATTTTAGAAACATGAACACCAGAAATAAACCAAAACAAAATAAATAATAATTAAGAAAACAAACCAAAACAAAACACTTAAGAATGTTTAATGGCAATTGATGAAAAATAATTGGGGATCACAGGCAGCTAGAAATGTATTCACAGGTTAGATCATGTCTTGTAGAACAAATTCAGTCTCATGTTGAAGAAAAAGATAACACCTGTATGACTTGTGATACAACACACAAAATAGTATTTTTTCATTTCCTGAAAGCATGGAACAGGATGTGAGTACTAAGAACTTCAAATCAATATATGAAAGTAATACTTTGCTGAATAGAGAATATCAGCCATGGTGTACAGTTTTCTTCAGAGACCGAAACTCCAAAGAAATTTAAAAAACAATCTGTGTGCTTAGGAACGATGTAACACTAAGTAATAATAAGATACCCCCTGAATTATTAGCCAGAAAGAAAGAATTTGTCAGATGTTACCATTTTATTGTGTTGTTTGGTGATTTCTGTAATTTCTTCAAAAATGAAAATGAAATGGAATGGAATGAAATGTATAATACTACTTCTTCCTGTTTGTAATTTATAAAGTCCTCACTCTGATAACTGTATGGAGACTAACTATGCTGCAGTCAGAGTAGAGAACAATCAGTATGTAGCCTAATAAGACCCTCATAAAATTTTAACAAATATTTCTATCTCATTAATCTCCTCTAAAGACATGGAAATAAAATTTCTATTTATCCTTTTCAAAGCAGCAAAATGTACCATCTTGACATGACATTCGTATTGCAATGAAAGACTTATCGAATCTGTGATAATGAATTAACATTGAATTAATGCAAAAAGGCACATTTTCCCTAATATTCTTAAATGTGAGTGAAGGAAATAATGTGATCTTTAGCATGATCTCTAAGATCTGATCTTTGCAAAATCCCTGGGATGGAATTATTTGGCATGCCCTGAACCATTTGTGGATGAGGGATTTAAAATTAACAAAATTTGGATCCATGTGCACCTGGAAGAATACAGAAAGTTCTTTAGGTAAGTTAAGTAAAAACAACATTCAGACATCTCAATAAGTTTATTGAAACATCTAGAAAAACTAGATGCAGGAGGAAATTAAGGAAAGAGATGGACTAGGATGTCTTTTTTCATCATCTAGGAATAAGCTGCAGGTGGATGTGAAGAAGCTTCTTGAGGTGAATTATCAGAAGTGAGAAATAATTTCTTTAAAAAACAGGTTGTGGTATAATAATGACTCTACAGAATAGGTGAGGTAGTATGTCCATCAGTATATTAAAGAATTTTAAAGATTCACGTAATCTTTCATTCCTACATAAATGATGTGTCTGATTCTGTAGTGGCTGATTCTACGTAGTGAATAAATGTTTTTTGAAGTTAGTTCTAGCCACTTCCTTTACAGTGTGAACTTACTCAAGCAAGAGAACAATAGAATAGGAAAAGCAAGGAGAAATTTTAATCTGAGCCAACTACAAAACAAGCAGAGCTGTGCAGAGATCTGGTATGGTCATGGTATGAAAGGTACCACTCTTGTATTGGACCATAAAGGGGACAGAGACTTGCATTAGACACTTATAGTTGATTTTCATATACTTTTTACTGCTATTGCCATAATGTTGGTTTTTTTTTACATGACAAATGGTCTTAATTTTAATTTCAGGTACAGAAATCGGTCTTTAGCACAGTCAATGTGTAGTATTTGCAACAAAACCTGAAGTGACAGGGACTTAAGCCGACCTTTTACTTTATTTCTAGGCCCTCAAATGGAGAATATATTCTGTTTGGAAAAAGATAGTATTTCTTTTTCCTGAAGAGATAGCTCTGTTGCTATTACATGTTGTTCACATATATTATATACCTTTATTTTCTACTCTCTTGAAAAACATATTAAATAATAATGCTTTTCTGCTTTTTTATTTTTAGTGATCTTTCCCCAAGAAAGTTACAGTTAATATACAAGATTTATTATTATATACAACAATTTTAGCTATTCTATGAAATACTCTTTTTACTATGTTCTTGTGCAAATTTGCTATACAAGAGTAATTTTTTAAACCATAGGTGTTTATGTTTGTTGTGGTTTAACCTGGCAGGCAGCCAAATACCACGCAGCTGCTTGCTCACTCCCACCATCCCCCAGTGGGACGGGGAGAGAATCAGAAGGGTAGGAGTGAGAAAAACGCCTGGGTTGAGATAAAGACAATTTAGTAGAACAGAAAAGGGTAAATAATAATGGTAATGATAGAATATGCAAAATGAGTGATGCACAATGAAATTGCTCACCACCCATGCTGACCGATAACCAAGTAGCGATCACTACTTCCTGGAACACGCCTACCGTTCATATCCTGAGCATGACGTCACATGGTATGGAATACCCCATTAGCCAGCTGGGCTGGCTGTCCCGATTATGTTCCCTCCCATCTTGTGTACCTACCTCAGTCAGCAGGCATGGGAGCTGTCCTTGGACTAGCAGGGTATTTAGCAACAACTGAAAATATCAGTGTGTTGTCAATGTTCTTCTCATACTAAATCCAAAACACAGCACTAGGAAGAAATTTAACGCTATCCCTGCCGAAACCAGGGCAACATTAAAAAAAGGATATTCATTTTGTGTACATATCAATTATTTCTAGATACTTAAAAAACAGGTAGCAAGAGTAAGTACTGAAGATGGTTTTAATCTGTCTGTACGTGAGGGTGCAGGGGACAATGAATAAACCATGGCACCTGGAAAATGTTTCTCTAAGAAGGTCTATGATTCATTGTTATAACTGATAATTGCTTATGTAAACAATATATGTGGTGCAAGAAATGCTGAATTCAAGGAACTTTTACAAAGAAAACCTTTCTTAAAATTGTTTTGTGATGAGATTGGGAAAGGGAAGGGACAGATGAACATATTCAGCATTTATGAGTGGATGAAAGAAGACAGGAGGATCTTAGATTTCACAGTATGTATTAACACCAAATAAGTTGTCATTATTCTACATTGCCATTTTTATCTGGGTATATAACAGTATGGCAACGTTTATTTTAGAGGAGAGAGCTGAGAGGATGAAAGAAGGTAGCAGTGTTTCTTTTTCTGAGAAAACTACATTACCAACTTTCCACTACAAGCTAAAGTGGCACACTTCTAAATGCAGCAAAACAACTCAAAATATCACAACTCCGTAAGATCTCAGCTAGATCATTATACTTAAATTATACCTCTTTGGATATGATATATACAGATCTAGGAAAGCAAGAAGTGTCATAACTCACATGGTAAAGCATCACTTAACAGTATGAGTAGCTGTATGTCAGCGATTATAAGCAGTTTAATTCTGAAAGTCAAGAATCACAAAAAAAAGTTATCCTCCTTATTAATTCATTAGAGGTGTATGCTGTTTTATTGGAGAGAAAAAAAATGTAAAACCCGATAACCCAAACTTTGATTTACACAATATGGTGAATCCAGAGCTATCCTGTTAAACAGATGAGTTTATCATGTGCATCATTTCCATTTATAACAACATAGACATTAATGTAATAACAAAATCACCAAAACCCACCAATAGCTTGCTAGACAGCTTTACCCTTCCATACACAGTGTTACTGTTTCCTAAACTAGATTATCATAATTTTGGACATAAATCAGTAATAAAACATAATTTTTATGCACACATCCATGGTTTTGTATTAGCAGGTGGGCTGTCATTGCTATAAGGGGCAGAAAAATTATTCATATCCTTAAGATATGNTGACAAATGGTCTTAATTTTAATTTCAGGTACAGAAATCGGTCTTTAGCACAGTCAATGTGTAGTATTTGCAACAAAACCTGAAGTGACAGGGACTTAAGCCGACCTTTTACTTTATTTCTAGGCCCTCAAATGGAGAATATATTCTGTTTGGAAAAAGATAGTATTTCTTTTTCCTGAAGAGATAGCTCTGTTGCTATTACATGTTGTTCACATATATTATATACCTTTATTTTCTACTCTCTTGAAAAACATATTAAATAATAATGCTTTTCTGCTTTTTTATTTTTAGTGATCTTTCCCCAAGAAAGTTACAGTTAATATACAAGATTTATTATTATATACAACAATTTTAGCTATTCTATGAAATACTCTTTTTACTATGTTCTTGTGCAAATTTGCTATACAAGAGTAATTTTTTAAACCATAGGTGTTTATGTTTGTTGTGGTTTAACCTGGCAGGCAGCCAAATACCACGCAGCTGCTTGCTCACTCCCACCATCCCCCAGTGGGACGGGGAGAGAATCAGAAGGGTAGGAGTGAGAAAAACGCCTGGGTTGAGATAAAGACAATTTAGTAGAACAGAAAAGGGTAAATAATAATGGTAATGATAGAATATGCAAAATGAGTGATGCACAATGAAATTGCTCACCACCCATGCTGACCGATAACCAAGTAGCGATCACTACTTCCTGGAACACGCCTACCGTTCATATCCTGAGCATGACGTCACATGGTATGGAATACCCCATTAGCCAGCTGGGCTGGCTGTCCCGATTATGTTCCCTCCCATCTTGTGTACCTACCTCAGTCAGCAGGCATGGGAGCTGTCCTTGGACTAGCAGGGTATTTAGCAACAACTGAAAATATCAGTGTGTTGTCAATGTTCTTCTCATACTAAATCCAAAACACAGCACTAGGAAGAAATTTAACGCTATCCCTGCCGAAACCAGGGCAACATTAAAAAAAGGATATTCATTTTGTGTACATATCAATTATTTCTAGATACTTAAAAAACAGGTAGCAAGAGTAAGTACTGAAGATGGTTTTAATCTGTCTGTACGTGAGGGTGCAGGGGACAATGAATAAACCATGGCACCTGGAAAATGTTTCTCTAAGAAGGTCTATGATTCATTGTTATAACTGATAATTGCTTATGTAAACAATATATGTGGTGCAAGAAATGCTGAATTCAAGGAACTTTTACAAAGAAAACCTTTCTTAAAATTGTTTTGTGATGAGATTGGGAAAGGGAAGGGACAGATGAACATATTCAGCATTTATGAGTGGATGAAAGAAGACAGGAGGATCTTAGATTTCACAGTATGTATTAACACCAAATAAGTTGTCATTATTCTACATTGCCATTTTTATCTGGGTATATAACAGTATGGCAACGTTTATTTTAGAGGAGAGAGCTGAGAGGATGAAAGAAGGTAGCAGTGTTTCTTTTTCTGAGAAAACTACATTACCAACTTTCCACTACAAGCTAAAGTGGCACACTTCTAAATGCAGCAAAACAACTCAAAATATCACAACTCCGTAAGATCTCAGCTAGATCATTATACTTAAATTATACCTCTTTGGATATGATATATACAGATCTAGGAAAGCAAGAAGTGTCATAACTCACATGGTAAAGCATCACTTAACAGTATGAGTAGCTGTATGTCAGCGATTATAAGCAGTTTAATTCTGAAAGTCAAGAATCACCAAAAAAAGTTATCCTCCTTATTAATTCATTAGAGGTGTATGCTGTTTTATTGGAGAGAAAAAAAATGTAAAACCCGATAACCCAAACTTTGATTTACACAATATGGTGAATCCAGAGCTATCCTGTTAAACAGATGAGTTTATCATGTGCATCATTTCCATTTATAACAACATAGACATTAATGTAATAACAAAATCACCAAAACCCACCAATAGCTTGCTAGACAGCTTTACCCTTCCATACACAGTGTTACTGTTTCCTAAACTAGATTATCATAATTTTGGACATAAATCAGTAATAAAACATAATTTTTATGCACACATCCATGGTTTTGTATTAGCAGGTGGGCTGTCATTGCTATAAGGGGCAGAAAAATTATTCATATCCTTAAGATATGAGTTGATCTTAAGCAGAGTTTAAATGCTTAGGAGCCAAATTATACTAAACTCCAAAAGTCATGCTCAAATACTTGCATACAGTGAAGCAAATCTGTCAGCTTTCAGGCGTCTGCTGTCACATCTTCATGCTGCAGGAACATGCTGACCAGGAAGCATTGAACAATGATAGTTGTAAGACATAAGGAATAAAGGGAATTTAGGAATTCCACAGGTGTCAATTTAGGGTCTTAAAGAATATAAAAATATTTGATTTTATATTAACAGAGTGGCTTCAAATACAAAATAAATCCAGTTCCTCTACTGGAATGATTTAAGGTCAAGGAAATGCATTTTTGTTTATAAGAGCCTTGGAGAAATCAGGTCTTCATAATTTACCTTAGGAAATTGGAACAGTGAAAGTGAACACCTTCTGCCATCATGGTAATGTCAAAAGTGGTTTTCTTTAGATCAAGGTTGTCTCTCTGGTCGCTTCATTTTCCAGAACATTCTAATTTGGTAATGTGTCACTAGAAGGTGCTGCAAAGTTTTTTTCTAATGTATTATACAGATAACTGAAGTATTTATTTTAATGTTTGTAGAAAATGCAGGTCTAAACTTTCAGGGTATAAACTTTGCTGCGTTTATGAAGTACTGATGAACTATCATTGGCTGATAAGCTTGAATGTCATAATCTGCAGAAAAGGTAGAAAAATATTCAAGTTTCAATGAGAGATACAAAACATGACTTACATCAGTTAAGTTAATCTTAACGAGTAGTAGTAAGTTTTGGTCTTTCTTTATATGCATAAAAAAGGGTCGGGATTAGGATACCTTTGCACAGCTACCTAATAGTTCAAATTTCTTTTAAGAATGTCTTCTGACCATAGCATGCCATTACGTTGAGTCAGGAAGATTAATTAAGAAAGCAAAAACTGTACCTTTCTATAAAGGCTGAAATAAAATCTTGTCTCTTTAATATAATATGAGGACCAGACCTTTTTTTGTTGTTGTTGTTATGAAGACTTCTAAATGAAGAAACAGAGCAGCAAAAGAAATAGTGTGTGGTATGATGTTGGCTGAACCGTGTATAAATCACATAAACTAGAGCCTACACTTCATCTGAGCCATGGTCTGTACTTATGACCTCTTAAAGATGGTGGAAAACACGGTGACTTCACTAAATTACAGTGAGGGGTGCTTAGAATATCTAGTATTTTAAGACACTGTGAGAAATAATAGCGAAAACAGCTACCAATTAAAAGCCTCCTGTAAAATTATGAGCACTGAAGAGTGATACAAGAGGATATATGATTCATGTACTAGTATGACTGGCATCATTTTCAGCCAAAAGGAGTGCAGAGGTGATGGCAGTACATGGAGGTGAAAGATTATAAAGGAAGCCCATCTTCCTCATTTATATCCTCCTCCTTGCCTTTTTTTGACAAGCTTTGTTCCCCCAGCAAATAGGTTCCCCTTGCTTGTAATAGCTTTATTTAATTTCCAATCTGTTTGCAAACCACGTATGGTATTGCCCAATAACAAACTAAGTTTGTAGATGCAGTTTTTAAATTTAAAGGGACTAGTACAAGACTCCATAATGTGTTTGGAGATCTACTGAACCCCTAGGACCTGCTGCTGGCACAATAATGCAAGCTACTGCATCTACTTGCAACACTGGAGTTCTGACAAATGCTGCTGAAATCATGACGCAAATGTTTCCATCTGTGGGAGCAAAGCCCCAAACATGTCTCTGAGTGAGGAAAGAGCTGCCTTGCCCACAAGAGGGCTAACGTGGTTGTAAACTGCACAGATTTGATATGTTCCTTAGAAAACAATTTCAGGAACTGTCTTTTTGACTGCATGGTATTTTGCAGTCAAATGTGGTTCACTTGGCCCACCTTCTGCCATGGAGCAGACGTGGCAATAGCATGCCTAAGATAAAGAGCAGCTGCGTGTAAAGCTCTGGCCCCATGAGCTGGCATCTGGCTACTACTGAGAAGCTTCCCCTGCTGCTGCAGTTTGCGAGCTACCCTTCCTTCAGCACCTGAGGTGGCCTAGAGTATTCTGGCCTTGCTCAGAGGTGATTCTCTTTACTTTCCCAGTCAAGTACCAATGCTTTTTTCCATCAGGCAACAAAAGAAAGCGATGAGAACCTTTGCACATCATTCCATGTAACTGTTGAACTCTAGGAGTTCCTCATAATGCTTTGCAGTCCTTTTGGGCTTTGAAAACAGCATGAAAGGACTAGAAATAGTGGTGGAGAGGAATATTCTCTGCAAGGTCACAGAACTGATCTAGTTGTTATTGATATTTTTTTCTCTTACAACAACCCCTCTACGAATAGAATAAAATCCCTGTCATTTATCTCTCTCAGTGGATCCTAACCCTGTCGCAGTCTGAAAATTATTTCCTTTCCACAATAGATAGTGCTATATCTGAGCAGTAGTTAGCAGTTACTGTGTCAGTGCAAAGCAATAGGCAACCTTGATAAGTAGATTATTGACACAGTAGATGGTAATTTCTCAGTTGGAATAATTGTGTCAGTACACACTTGGGAAGTTTGTAATTCATGGATATGCTATCAGTAAGTGATATGTCACTGTGGTGGGACCTTTAGTCCACAGGTTCACACATGTACTGCCATGGTCTGTTTTAGCAGTGAACTGGTGCATTTAAAAATGAATATACTAAACAATCAATGTATTATACTTAACATTAATAAAAAATCTGCATCCTAAAAACAATAGAAAGAAAAAAAACCATAACACTGGAGAATTTTAAAGCTTAAATCTTACTGGTACATTAATAGAAAAAAAATCAGTCACTGATCCTAATTACGCATAAACAACTGTAACATTTGTGGATTTCCCTTTCAAAGCATTTGAGCTACAGTAGTGATGAAAAACCATCCACAGAGTGTCTTCCTTTTTCACTGTAGTCTGCTATAACTTCATAATATCTAAACCAATTTAAACCTGTATTAATAAAAATGCTTTGAACTGAGACCTTACATGTCAAGTTACAACACAGAATGAATTTTTACTGTCAAGTTATAATCCTCTAAATTAGGAGATGCTTTATAATTGAAATGTTGACACAGACTTCTAATTGTAGAGGTGTTGGCAGGTGCTGCTATGGTATGCTAGGTGCTGCTATGTTAGCCTTATATTAGCAACTTTTGCATGTGAATATTGTTCATTAAAGGTTTTGCTTATATTGCATGCATACAGATTATATGCTGTAGAATGACAGCTGTGTAAAATCAGTCAAATTAGAACACACACTATAGATGCAAACAGTCACATATTAAACAGATTAAATTAGTATCCTTCAAAAATTCTTTCACTTTAAAATTATATATGGCAAATATTTTTATAGCTATGTGCTTAAAAATAAAAGTTTATGATACAATATCAATAAGAAAGGGAAAATAAAAATAAATTTTCTCTTTTAGCTAAACATTAAATTAGCTCAACTATAGTAGTTGCCTGAATTGCAAGTGAATGTTATAGAGCACAGATCTAATTGCTGTAGTGTTCCAACCCTCCAAGCAGTACAGATGTTATGCAAATAGCTTTGTGTTCATTTTCAGACTGTAAAATGTGGTGGGTTTTGCAAAATCAAAATGAATAACAACATACATGCACACAATGCACATTTAAAAAAAAAAAAAAAAAAGAATTCCTCTATGTCTGGTTACTAGAAAAACCTTTCAAAGCACAGTCTTCTTTTATACAGTGTTAGAGAGTGATTCTCACCAAAACTCTTGATCAAAAAGTAGTAGACTCAGATAAAATTTGGATCTGAAACTCACTGGGGCTGCTGGGTCTCACTCTGTGTGTGTGTGTGTGCACGTGTGTGTGTGTGTGCGCGCGCGGATATTGAGAATGTTTGGCCTATGAAGTACCAGTATGATATGTTGCCACAAATGTCTTCATAATCCATTTCTATCCTGTCTCCATCCTGTAGAAAATCACAGTCCCCATGTACAAATTGCAGATATGTTCTGTCGGTGTATGTTAGCCTATTTCCATCATTGTCCAGTGATAATTTGTCATGTAAGTACCTTAGAGATGAGACCTATGTAGGTGCTGAAATATATAAAATTATCCCAGTTTTGAAAATTGTGAGGCTTCTTTCAGCTTTCTGATGTTTCCATATGCCTTCAGTGAGGAATTCCAGCTGTTCAGGGTTACACAGCAGCACACAGTACTGCTAGTACACTTAGATTATTTAAAATACAAACAAAAAATACAAATAGAAAAGCAAGTTTAAGTCTATTTTTTAACCTTTATTTTTTCTTTGTTTTTCCTTTTTTCTTCCCCCCCCCTTCTTTTTTTCTTTCTTTTTTTCAGAAAGATAGTTTGATGTTAAAAATACATATATTTGTTAAGCTGGTTCTGTGACATTAACTTATCTTTTTTACATAGAAAATATATATTCAGCAAGTCACCTCCCACAGGTATGTTTAAAAGCTTTTTTATTTTTAGTAGGTGTTTTCTTAAGTAGATGTCATCATTATATTTCCATGTATGTTTTATTTGAAAAGGAGGGGGGAAAAAAAGTTGCCAAGATAAAAAGATTATTTCACGGTAACATTTTAGTGTAATTTATTACAAGAATTTGGATTTCTTATCCATCCCATCTATTCCTATCCTATCTATTCCTTATCTATACCTATCTTTAACTGCTTGCTCAATTACATAGATTTGTTTTTCTCAGTTTGACCCTATGTGTATATGTCTGTGTGTTGTAGTTCATTCCTATATTCAGACATCCACATATAATTATGAATTAGCATGTCTTGGGTTTATTTGCTTAATTTCTAACCCACCTCTTTTGCTACTACCACCTACCATCATTTGTTATGTCTAGCTATTTTTTCTTTTGTGTGATTCATCAGCATATTGGACCACAGGGACATATCTTTAATAGTGTCATGGAGAATGTGACTACCTGAAGTTCCATGTGGGAAATTTTGAGGGAAATCATTGATGACTTTGCATAAATTCTTGACATAAAATGTTTTAAATATCAACTTTTACCAATAACATTAATTTTAAAAAGGGCAAAATTCTGATAATTAAGGTTTTTTACTTGGCAACTGCATCAAAATTCTTTTATCATTGAGATAAACTCTTATATAGAACTACTTTTTGGGGGATTTTTTAGGTATAGTCAAAGCTTAGACCTTTTTTCTTTGGATAACAAGCACAAATTACAAAAAAAAAAAAAAAAAGAAAAAAAAGAAGGCAGCTGGATAAATTTTCTATTCCTGTTCTATCTTAATTTATATTTCTTACACAATGTGTTCAAGAGGAGCGATTAAGATCCTGCAACATATCATCTTCTCTTGCTGTGGTAAGGAGGATCCTCACATAGCAGACTGCAGATATACGTTCAGATCTTCTCTCTAACTGAATCAGTGTAGAGAACTGAACAAAAGATTTGACCTATTACTAGTCATTATTATAGTTTAAGAATAAGGTGAGCTATAAGTCATTTTCTTGTTAAGAAGAGACTAGGGACATGACACAGTTACTGGAGAGATGCTTGCATAAACTGTCAGAGAACACAGAAGACAGACACTTTTTTTTTTTTCCCCCTCCAATTATTTGGGTAGCAGATCATACTTTCTCAAGAAAAATTAAATGTATGTAATTGAGATTGAATTAGTATTTTCTCCTTTACCAGAGGAAATGCAGGACAGAACAGGTATGGCAGTTATAATGTCTTTATCAATTGCTTAAACACCTACTGCCTGACTGCTATAAGTAACTTTCAATTAGCTAAATAAACGAACATGCAAAGCATTTTCTTTCAAAAGCCTGCATTAACCATAAATAAATAAATAAATAAAGGTTGAAACCAAACAATAATTACATTTTTGCTTCTCTTAGTATCTGGGACTTTTTCCACTGCACTCACACTTGCAATTCTGAGGCTTTACCTGTAGAAGCGCACACTGTTTTCCTCAGTTGTAATTGCCAGCGGCTTTAAAATTGTCTTTTGTTTAATGAAATAAGAGCATAAAATATGAAAAAAAAAAAATCAGAACACTCAGAAAAGTTTTATTGTTCTGAGCATACTGAAATGCCAATTTGATTTCACCTCTGCCACCTAGAGGAAGCAGGGCTCGGTCTCTCATGCTAATGCCTATCACTAAATTTCTTCAGTATATGACAGCACACTGGGAAGGGGAAGTGCAATTTGGTTAGGGCAGGTGCCTGAAAAAGAAGGCTCCTGAGTTCATTCTTGGCTGTGTTTTTAATTCAGGGTTTCTTTTTTGGTTTTGGATTCATGGAGGTTGGGGGTTTTTTTGTGTGTGTGTGTGTTTGTGAGAATTAGTTAATTTTTCAAGAAAATCTTAATACTTTGATAGAAAAGTGCTTTTGCAAGATTTTACAATTACTGTTGTTACTGTTATTATTACTTCTTCTTCTTCTACTACTACTGCTACTATTAAGAAGATTTGTTAAAGTGAGGTATCATGCTGTGCATAGATCTATTAAAAAAATTTAAAAAAATTTAAAAATTAAAAAGAAAAACATAAAGGAAAATTACATCCTTTATAGACAACACAAACCTTAATCATGTGCTACAGAAATAAACAGCCTAATTTAAAGTAAAGACAAGGAAATTAACTGAAGTTAAAATGTCAGTGGTTAATCCATTAAAATATCACCATCCTCTGATGTTTTCTCTAACTCTGCAGCATAAATAAACAATCAGCTCTGTAGCTAAGATTCAGGAGTGCTTTTATTTGATCATTTTATGACCTCATAACAAACTGGAGATCATTCAAAAGGAAAATGCTAGTTCGCTGTGCCTTAAAAGATGTATTAGACAACATTTGGATAGTGCTTGAAATCACTGTAGAGTGCATCTAGGCAATATTGCACTCATAGGTGAATGAAACTGTTGCCACCTAAGGAGTAACAGTAGATTGGCATAAGCCAAATGAGTTTATATGTGTATATATATGTATGTATGTATATGTATACACATACTTGTATATATATATATTAAAAAAAACATATAAAAATATACAGATGTATTTACTCATACAGATGAGATTACCTATTTTATAAAACCGATACCATTCTTTTTGTCTTGCAGCAAGATTAAACATTTGGACCCGTTTAAGGTATTCTTCCACATAAATAAATAAATAATGTGTTACAGAATGATTTAATGATGGTTTTGTCAGCAGAAAAAAACCTTCTGTTGAAGGCAAAAATGTTTTCTGTAAGTAAAGCACTTCAATTCAAGGCAGGGGTGGCTTTACTTAAAACAATCTCTTTGTGGTCTGACACTGATTTATGAGGTGTAGCTTATTTATCTTCTTTGTTTGAATTGTCTTTTTCTCTTCTGATGATCAGATATATTTTTAATATACTTTGTTTAGTTTTGGCAGAAAATTAAGTCCTCTGAGGATTAGTGGTGTGCTACACCCTGAATTAACTGCCAAAGATGCAATAATTTTTCCATTCTGCTTAATTGTGTTGTGGAAGCAATCAGTCATGCAGCAAAAGCAATTACATTTTTGTTTTTATTCTGTTTTCTTACTATTTTTGCTAATATCAAAGTGCATACAGTGTTTGAAAAAATGCCCTCTCTCAAGCATACTCTATCTCTTTGAGAGTGAGGAAGAAAAACAAATCTAACGGTAATGAAATAAGTCTTGGTTTTGACATAGGGTACAGGGTAGAAGAAAGAAATGCATATTCACAAATACCTCATCAAAAATATTTCATCAAAACATATTTAATAGATTTTGACAAAAATAAAATAAGTTTAGAAAGACATGTCTGCCCTCCGCGGAACATTACATCTATTCAACAAAAACAAAACACCTGAATGTCAAAAATACTCAGATGAAATATTTTTATTCACATCTGCTAATAATAATACCCCATGGGCATTCAAAAGTCTCATGCCACTACTCTCAGTAGGTTTGGTTCATTAGCAAAGATTTTTCCCCTTGATGCACTTCTGGCCAACATGTAACATGACTATTTTTTTAATGTACTGAGTTTTTAGCTCCTAGAGGAAAAACATACCTGTTTGTTAAAAGTTGAAACTATTACTAAAAAAAATCAGTGATTTTGTAATTGGAATACTTTATATAGAAAACAACCTACTTCTCAGGCAGTTTTATTTGTAACCTTGGCATTACAAAGATCAGTGCTACAGAGTACAATAGCAGCCAACCAACTAACCAACAGGCTGGGATTCCAACCTCAACTACTCCATGATATGGGTAGGTATTTTGGAAAACTGTATGATTTTGGAACAAATTTTGGTTTCTGTTTCAACAATAATCACAAGGAGGCTGTCCACTCGTCTGTAACGCACAAAAAGGCCTTAGTCCATTGAATACTTGTTATATGTCACTCAGGCAAGTGAACCACAATGGAAAGAGATATCCAGTACCTGAGGGG